>OZ038478.1:134499092-134691592 GCA_964036315.1 Acanthosepion esculentum
AGTGGATGGGGTTTATCCCCACCAGCTAAATGATGGCAGTTTATTGTTTGTTATTATTGCTTTGAGAGTTTTTTTATTGCTCTGTCCAAAAAGACAATTTGGCTTTTGATGAACCCTTCCTTATTGCTGAGCTGCTATTTGGGGACGAGTGGGAGGGAACTCGTATCAAATTTCTTTTAAGCCCTGCTATATATTAACACCAGCCAATTTTACTTTTAAATGAAAGAACATACTGTTTGCTTTCAGAAAGTACCCACTTTCATGAAATTATGATTGACATTTCACCAGATAATGGACTAAAATACTGAAATATTGAAATTTTTGAAGATTTTTGCCTTATTTTTGACCCCCTGAGAATTTTGTTTTGCTTCAAACTCTCAATTTAATGGCTGAAATTGTTTAATTATATTTATGCTTTCTGATTTTCAAAAAAAAAAAAAAAAATGTGGAAAATCTTTGTTTAGAACTAGAAAAAATGCAAAATTTTCACTATTTTTTCACATTTTACCCCCTGAAAATATTTTTTTTTACCCAATTAAACAAACCAATTTTATTTTGAAATAAAAGAACATACTGTTTGCTTTCAGAAAATACCTAGTTTCATGGTGTTCAGATCAAAAGTTTCTTTGATATTTTATTCAGATGATGACAAAACTGTCATTTTTCTGTTTTCCTTGTTTTACCACTATAAAAGTATGAAAATCCTTTTGTTCAGAGAAAATAGGCTGTGACAAAATGACTTTTGCTATTTTTCTGATGATTTATACTTGGGAGAGAAAATTCTTAAGATAGCAGACCTGAATAGACTTTATTTAAGCTTAGTAGGGCTATAGGAACCCTCAAACAGCTGGGAGTGGGGGGGGGGGGGTACACACACACACACACACACTCATGCTCCACAGATACCCACGTGTGTGCACACGCATGTGATTTGTCCGACCACTATCCACAAAAGCCACATCAAATTACCAGACAACAGAAAACACTTTGTATCACAACATCTATAAATGCAACCAAGGCAAATTTAAAATTATGCCACTATATCAAAGAAACAATTATTCTTACCTACAAGTACAAGAAAAAAAAAAAAAAAAACTTCATAAACAAATTTAAACCCGTATTAAATAGATCATAACCCCACACACAAAAACACAACAAGCCAATATCTGGTGAAATGTCAATCATAATTTCATGAAAGTGTGTACTTTCTGAAAGCAAACAGTATGTTCTTTCATACCACATATTAAAAAAAAAGAAATTGAAAGCAATGATATTAAATCAATCCAACTGTACTATTCATGGTTTTGTATGCAGCTTACCTGAACACCTTCTGATGATTTTATTGATCCTAGAATAGCTGATACTATTGTAGAAAGGTATTTTGACATCTCTCCTTTTAGTATAACAGACATTGAGCCAAACAGACCATATCTAGAGAGGAAAAAAATACTTTTGTGTAACTTAAATTTCAAAAATGCGAGTAATACAACTACTATGACTAAGTTTTCCTCAGCTTATTTTTCATCTATATGCTTCTATGAATTATCACCTAAACCACATTAAGGCAGACAAAATATACCAACTTTCAGTTACCTTTTTTTCAACTAAAACAACCTAAGAGACAATAGTATTTCTCCGTTAATCAATTACAACAAAGCTTGATCATTTTATGAAAAGATACAGGTTTGAAAGACCTAAGTACAAAATAACACAAAGAAAATTTAATTTTCATGAAAAATGGTAGTTTAACAAATGTTAAAAACTTTCATAAAGTTAATTAGTTTCTAAATTAAAATTGCTTACTTGTTAAAAGCTTTACTGATTGATGCTTATGGACAAACTGTTATTTGGCTATAACCGAAACATATGGACAGCTATACATGGAACAACTTATATTTGGCTATTACCTAAAGACTTTGTTAGTATTAAGTCTTAGAGAAAAATAAGTAAATAGAAATAAATGTACGAAGCAATTTTTTTCTTTATTTTTTTTAAATTTTTGAGCTAAATATACTTACACACATCTACGTAAATCTGGATCGTCTTTCTGATCAATTAAATGGATCCCCATTTGCATGACATTATCAGAGATTGGAAAAAATTCTGAACTATCAATGTTTCTAGCCAACACTGCTAGAGTGTCTGTTTGAAAGAAAAGAGATAAATAGATTTGTTAAATAGTTGCAAATATATAAAACCTGATTCAGGAAGACAGATGGGGGGGGGGTATAAATCATCATGCTATATAAGGAATAATTGTGTACAGTATTTATAACCAAAATGTCAACATATTTAGAAGTAAACTTAATGAATAGAATTTTTTTTTTAAATATTTTATAGGAATTGTCATATTTAGCTGTTTCTTCATAAATATTTTGACTTCTGATGAGACTAGGAAGATATAAAAAGAATGAAGCTTTCTTTTGCTCATTTCAACTAAAATTTATGTCAACAGTATTTCTATTTCACTACCAGGCATATAAATAGGAGAAAATAAGGGTATTATTTACAAAGAACAAATAAATATATATATATATATATATATATAAATAAAGAAATATAGTCTTAAGATGTGCTATATTTATGGGATAAAGTGCTCAATATTAGAGATAGAGCATGTGTAAATATAAAAGTGAACATAGAAGTCAACACTTAGAGGTGACAGTCTGTTTCATGCTAGATGCAATCATCAGGCCACAATTGCACTAGTATGAAACAGACTGTTGCTACTAAGTGTTGACTTTATGTTCACTTATATATATATATATATATATATATATATATATATATTACATACATACCAATTGCCTGAACATGAACTGTAAGGAAGTCTTCTTCATTTACTTTTAAGATCTCATTTAAGTCATTGATAATTCTCTGAAAATAGGGTTGCATCCCTTGGCCGGCGGCGCTAGCTACAAATAATTAGAAAAAAGTCACTAAGTTTTTATTTATTTTCAAAATGATCAGGAAAACAAACCAAAGAAAATATACATTGGTAACATAGATGCTTATATAGAATAATTGATATTCTGACAAAAGTAAGCAGTCAGTCATAAATGGATAAGTGTTTTCTAAGAAATGCATTTTTTTTTTTTAACAACAAAAATATTAAACCTATTTAATAGTTTATGTATTACAATAATTTTATATTTACAACATTCTAAAAACTAAACAATTAAAACTATGCAATGCAATATTTATCATTTATTTACCAATTTATAAATAAATATAAATACAATTTTAATAATTTTTTTAAAATTTACTAAATTATTAAAATATATGAACCCACTATAAGGAAATCCTTATTTACCACTTTATAAAATTCAAATTCATTGGCAATTAGCCAATGTTTTGCCAACCATTCCAATAAACAATATCAGTCTAAATAAACAATTTAATAAATAGTGTTTATTATTTTTGTTGTCAATTCTCAAAAAAAATTTCTAAGTTCACTTTCATGTGTTTAGGTTTTATTCCAATTCTAATAATCACTTTTTAAAAGAATAAACTTTGTCAAAGAGTGATGGTAAAGTAATAGCAGTGTCAACGGAAAAAAACGTCTTTTTAACACTTTTTTTGTGGGCATGAAGGGCCAAGTTTGCTTTATTCAGTCTGAACAATTCAAAACACTAATAAATTAAATCTTAGTTTTTTGCCTGTTCAATTTTGATATTTGTCAGGATGGACATCATAACAACGGAGCTAACTCGCTCCCTAGATGGGAACCAAGTTATGCTCCTTGATCAGGACTCTAGGACAAAGAGAAAGATAAAAATTCCAATCAATTTAAGTTTGTTTTGAAAGAGCGAAGCATTTTGCTTACTAGAAATATTGAAATTAAATTAGCTTGAAATTAAAACTAAAATAAAAGCTTCAAGAAAGATTCGTTTTATTTTTTTTAATTCATTTTAAAACTGAGCTATCACTTTTCATACAAAGTGTGAAAGCACATGCAATACCCTGCCCTTGTCAGCTGCCAATTAAGGGAGGTAACACACTTTCCGTGGCTAAGGCAGTACTGCCACCAGCAGATTTTGTCACCAGATGGGGTATTGTTTTTGTGTAGACATGTCAGTCTCTTGCAATTATTTCAACTGCAAATCAGATTTTCAATGTTGTGTTAAAAGCATTTGCTTTTGATCATTAACCAATACACAACATACTTGTAGCAATCATTACCAATGGTGTAGAATGGTGGTAAATAGATGTGTTTCATATCAGAAATAGCATTGTGTAGCAAGCATGATTTTAATTAACTGTTTATTTTGGATCCAGTTGTTGAGCTGTGGCCTGGAGATGGTGTGAAGCACACTTCAGGCTCCAGCCAGTGATGTCTACCTTCAAAAGAAAAGTGACTGACTGTCCAAGGAATTCATGACACCAGACCTCAATAGGTAGCACATGACATGTCCACCTCTTTTCCACGCAGTTGTATTGCAGTGGTTTTTCTTTCTCTTGTGTGCTGCCTCCCTGTTCTCCTTCCCTGGAACTATTAATTCTACTAAGACATATTTCTTTGAATCATACCATGCTACAATGTCAGGGCATACATGTCTGAATTATGTGTACCAGAAATTGCAGAGGTGTTCTAAGATCAACTAACACATTCCAATTAAGGGCTCCACTCAGTGACGTCATGTTGGAAGTTATTTGGGTCTTCTAATATTGAGCACTTTATCCCACAGGAACAAAGTGCCTCAATCACTTTGACATAATGTACATACATCAGTGTCAGTGTACTGCCACAGCTTGAGGTTGGTCACATTTGTTATGAGATCATAGGTAGATTACAGGAGGAATGATATTGCCAATGGCTCCATTGCAATCAGGGTATTTCATGGAAGCTTCATTAGATCAATACTACTCCATGTAGTCCAAACACATTGTTTGGACTGAGTAGCTATTCACTGCACTTCCTTGAAATTCCTGATTTCTTCAATCACCATGTCTCATTTTCCCTTTGAGCCTTGTTTGGAGAAAAACTGCTTATTTGTGCTGGCCAGTTCAGTTCAATTGGTTTGGGTCACCCCCATAATCTCCTTGGTTTGCAGACTGGATTCTGCTTCTTGGGTGGCTTCTAATTGATATCTGTCTAACCTATGGACAAACTCATCAATTGAGACCTTGAAATCCTACACCAATGAAGAGATGGGAAGCTGCAGGTTTTTGGCATTGGTATAGAGTGCCACTGTGGCGAAGTAGGGTGGAGTGGGAATTGGATTTGACTCCAAGCCACTTGTGCAGGTACTTGTTGACACACTGTTACATCTGCTGAATGCGAGAGAGTAATATTATACACCTGCAATGGCCACAGAAGCTGAAGCAGTAAACCAAGTTGGTAGCACCAAGCCTTCAGGAGATGGGTTCTGTTGATGGATTCAAGTCTATCTAGTACCACTTCCCACACCTCTTTACCATAGTGATAATTAGTCAGTGGAATTTCATACAGTGCTCCAAAGCTCTTCATTGACTTCTCTTTGACTGTCAGGATCAAGTCACCTGAATATTTATATATATCATTCTGAATAATGATAAGCTCTGGCTTTTTGGGGGCTTAGCCTTCATCCTCACCCACAAGAAGATCTTATGGTAGTGCTGCATCAGTACATGGGCATCAACCTTAGACAGGACTAGAATGGTGATGTCATCCATGAATGCTTTGGAAGGAGGAAGGACCATTTGTTCCTTAGTCATCACTCTCTTTGTGGAGTCCACTGCACCCCATAATACAAGTTCCATGGACATAATGAAAAAAGTGGTGAAATCCCCTCCCCTCCCATCATGATGCAGACCTCAAGGGCTTGCCACTTGGTGGTGGAGTTACCAATAGTGAATTGCATAAATGCTGCCCTGAAATATTTCATTATGGTTTCCCCAACCTTACTAGGGAAATTGAAAAATTTGAGGAACATTCAAATTAGCTCATGAGAAATTGATCCATACACATTTGTGAGATCGAGCCAAATTACATGAAGCTCAGTTTTATTTTGTTTGGCTGATAGGATTGAGTTCCAAATCATGTGAATGCTCCAGACAGCTATCCTAGCTTTCTGGACAACTGTATTTATATAATGGTTACCTAGCAGGAAGTCAGTCATACAATGGACAAGGACCCCAAAAATATTTTCCTCTCTATATTCAAGAGAGAGATGGGGCAGAAATTTGCAATGCCTTTTGCATTCTCTTCCTTAGGTATCCAAATGCCATCCGCCAGGCACCATTCTTATGGTACAATACCTCATTTCCATGCTTGCTGGAAGTGGATAGTAAGTTACTTGAGGACGTTTGGACAATTCTTATATAACTTGTAGAATATTCCATTTATTCCAAGTGCACTACCAGCATAGGATTTGTGAACAAATTCCCAAATTTCCCTCAGCTTTAGTCTGCTGTCAAACATGATCTCTATATCATTCATAGAAAGGATTGGAACATCTTTCCAAACATCAGAATATATTACACTTAGATAGTTCTAGAGTTCCTCCTGCAGTATGTAGAGTTCGCTGCTTAGTCTTGATGAACAGCTTTTTAGCAAAAAGCTAAGGATTATCATAAAATGATCTCAAAGTGTTGTTTTTTCTTCTTTGATTCTCAACTCAAGAGATAACCAAGATCATTTCTTTAATATCATTAAGCAGGTCCTTAAGGTCTGCCTTCTCATGAATTGGAGCTTCTTTGTGTCAGCACTTCATAACTCTCTTTGATCTTAGTTTACCCTACTGATTCAGTCATCTATTTTGTTGCTTCTCTTCTTTCCTAAACTCTGTTGCAGTTGAAACACAAAACCACTGAAGATAAACCTTGTGTACAACTCTGCAGGAAGATCTGAAGCTAATGAGGGATTTTAGATGGTTGGTAAGTATTAATGAGAGTTCCTGATTGAGATTCGACCATGCAGCACTGATTGTCTTTGGGCCACTGGATTCTTGGCTTGCTTGGAATTTCTCCAGGGTGAACACTGGGTGTAATCTGGATACATAATCCCATTATTTGACTTACATTCTCCAATAGGGGAACTGCGTTGCCTGCACCAGCATGCCTTATGGACATGTAAACCTCACAGGCTGTTGAATTTCCTGCCACAATCACACGTTGTAGCCGGATTCAAGTCTATGTCATTATCATTTGAATCAGTCAGATGGGTGATGTGTTCACTCTCCCTGCTACAGACACACAGAGGGCATTTTTCATTTGCTGTGCTAGTCATATAATAAAATAAAGTTATATCAATGAGACAAAAGATGATCAATTAAAATATACCAGCAGCTCCAATGACACTAATAGCAATCTCTTTTGTTTTTAGATTGTTGGTAGTTTTCAGGACAGTCAATAAATGTTCCATGACCATTGGCAGGAATGGAAGAATTTCCTCACCTAAAATTATTAATAAATGAATTCAATATATCAGAAAAAAAAACAAAAAACATTTAAGATTTTAGCATCGCAATAAAATACAAGACATTTTGAAAGTTCAAAGGAAAATAAAAGGCACCCACTTCAAATACTGTAGTACAGATCTCAATTAACACAATATACAATTTAACAGAATAAATCAAGCTATTCCTTTAAAATTAAAATTTCAAAGTTCAAATAATTAAAATCTTCAAAACTCTTCATGGGAATAAAGTCAGCCTTACTTTCCATAAAATAGTAAAAAGGAATTTATTTTTATTTTTAACTAGACCAAAATAGAAATTAGACAACTAAAAGGGGTTTTTCTAATCTTGCAGATTTGTATCAATAAATTTTCCCCAATTTACAAAAACTGTGACAAAATTATTGATGTCAAAATGTGGTTGACATGTAAAACTATAGAAAAATGTGACCCTTATTAAAAAATGGATTAAAAATTAAGATAGTGACTCACCAAGATTCTCACAAATTCTATCAAGTGCAAAGTAGGTCTTAGAAACTCCATTTACATTGTCTGGATTATTCTGTAAAGACTTTATCAGGTTGTTAAACAAAAGAGGAAGAATGTTGGGAGCCATTTTACTTATTTCAGGCTAAAAGAAAAACAAAAAGTAATAATTTCACAACAATCACAAAAGTTTTTATAAGAGTATACTGTGAAGTTCTTGGCTCAACCTGATTCCTATAGTCTGATCAACCAAGACTTTTTTATTGGAAGGGCTTCTTAGTTGGGCTGAGAACTTTTCAACACCCCACTTTTGTTTGGGGTATCATTGCAGATTTCACTTCAATTTTATTCGTGAGGAGAAAAATGAAAATGAATAAAAACTGGATTTTAATTTATATGAAAGGAACAACACAAGAAAATTAATTCAATTAATGGCAGAATTTCTTTGAATCTGCATACTTAGTAATATTTTAAAAAATTTAAGCTTCAAATTTGCTAACTATTCAAATTTAAGCAATCTGAGGCAAATTCTCTGGCCAAATTGAAGGCACAGATTGTGTGAGCAATGGTTGCTCAGCAATGACAATTAACAGTGACAATGCATAAGCAATCTCTTGGGTATTATGCTTCATGTAAATGAAGACACCATATAATTTATTAATTGGTTTGTTAAAAGAGACTTTTTCTAAAATAGAACCTTTTGAAAACTGTACACAATACTGTCATATTGTAACCTACAATTCAGCAAATACAAAAAAAAAAAAAAAAAAAATGTAGATATTAAGCAAACAATTAACTGATTACATCTATAAGAAAATAAAAATTTGTTAACTGTTTTTGTCAACTGAACTTAAATTTTACCTGGAGAAATTCAGCAAATCTACCCAAAGCAAAGAATGCTGAATTTTTCACACAAGCATCTTCATCATCCATTCCTTGACATACACATGTAACCAAAGGTTCAAGATGGCTGAAATGAAAGAAGTTTACAAGTAAATTCTTGTTGAACGAGGGGGGGGTATTTAAAAGCTCCCTTCACAGAAAAAAAAAAAGAAAGAAAAAAAGCTTTACTCATCATTCAACAACTGAAAAGAAATCCCAAAATTTTTCAAATGTTATTTGCATTACAGTTAATTACAGTATTAACAAATGTTAATAAATTTTCCAGAAGTGAAGGTAAAAAGTAACTATCAGTTTCAAGACTAAAAACATTTTTAAAGTGAGCCAGTGGAGGAAGACGGTAACAAATAATTTTTTTAAAATTTATATTTAAATAGTGTCTACTTCTAAAGACAACCATGATTAACCATTAAACAATGATTCAAGATAACTGATTAGCCATATAAATATAAAATAAAGAGTTAAAAACAAATATCTACAAGTAATATTTTATTCCTTGCATTATTTACATTACTTGGATTGTTATCCTCATTTTCATTGCCATATTCACAATGTTTCAGCCATCAAACCGAACACTTTATTTTGTCCACCAGGGTAAATTGTTCTAATTCCATATGCCATGGCTCTTCCAGATCTCAATTATTCCCCTTTAACTCAACTCTCCAAGTTTTGGTTCACCACTGCCGTGGCCTGGTATTGAACTCACAATTCCGAGTCTAGTCACTGGATCTAACCAATGTCTTTATTCACTGGGCCATGGGTTTGAAATTCCAATCATCTGAAGAAGGCCAGAGCATACAATGGCCAAAACAATGTGAATATGGCAATGAAGACTGGGATAACAGTCTGTGTAATATAAATAATGCAAGTAATCATAATACCTCATCTCGGAGATATATCAGATAATATTTTATACAGCTTGAAGAAATTTAAGGAAATGTTTTACCATACTAATTGAACAGTGCTGGTTTATAATTTACATATTGTTCATTCATTTGGGCATTTAATGATTGTCTAAACCCAAAGTTTAAAGGGATCTAAAGATACATAACTTATTAAAACAACCTTTTTGAATACAAGGAAAAATCCATAGTGTATACCGATTGTTACTTACTAAGTAATAATGTAGTCACTGCATCCTTCACTAACCATAGCCAATCCAATGTAAGCTGCTCTTCTGTGAAATTTATCAGGACTTTTCAGAGCATCTTCAACTAAAGAAAGCTGAAATTAAAAAAAAAAATTCTACATATTGACAGATTTAACAATTTCACTAATAATATCACTTAGAATAAGAACAATTCCATATCAGCACACAACAGTACCAAAATTTTGATAAAGACAAATTATAATTTTGTGAATCCTAATTAAAAAATGTAAGTGAAAGTAAGATATTTCTTCAAGTTGCATTAGATGAAAAACCATTACTTTTTAACTTGATTACAAATTATATGAAACAAAATATAAGGTGAAAAAATTAGAGAAAAGAAAAGCAAACAAAATACTTACCAATTTGGGAATAACTTTGTCTGGAGGTAAATGCATAGCTAAAGTATCAATAACCTAAAGTGGGGGAAAATGCAAGGTTTAATCAATTAAATAGACTAAATTATCTGTAAAAACATCAAAACATAGGTACAGGTTTATAAAAATGCTCAGTATGTTTGCATAATGTTAAGCTGATTTATTTTAATAATTAAAATAATGATATTTCGGGCTAACAACTAGAAGCTGGATAAGCATACAATATATTATTCAGTTTTATAAAATATCCGCATGGATACTAAACTTCTTGTCAATCAGGGTAACCTTTGAACTGACCCCTTTATTTAATCTACAAATGTAGAATGTTCTCATTCCACTGACAACAGCCAGGGATATTGTGTCTAGTTTTTATCTAGTACTGCTCTGGGAGTGCAGACAGTCTACCCTTGTAGATTAATTAAATAGTTCAAAATTCCCAGAAAGTTACTAAGATCAACAAGCACCTGATGAAGGCTGAAGAGCACAATGACAAGCATTGTGACAACAAAGACAATATTCTGTATGTAAATAAGGCTGAGATCTTGTGCATTGAGTGGCAACCAGTCTAAAAGAAAACTGGATTCCAAACTGAATAAAGTAACATGAAACCACTCCACTATCTTTCCCCAGAAATAATAGCAATTCCCAGATAAAGAAATCTGTAGAAAGCCATGATTAGCTACATTCCAAAGGGACACAGCATTTAAGAAAATTCTTAGAAAGAATGTGTGTTTAAATAGATATGTTCTTTTTCATCTTAATGATTAACTACTGCAAGTGAATTCATGCACCTGCAATTACTTAAATTATATTAACATAAATAATACTAAACTTTAATGTAAAATAGAAAAAGAAATTAAGTAAATTTAAATAATGAACCAAAGATTAAAGTAAAAATTTTTAAGCCCTACCTGAGCAGCATATCTGGCAGGAGTGTCTGTTTCTTCATCATTCTCTTCTGTTATATCAAATTCATCATCAGTCTCTGCACACATTTCTTCAAATATCACATTCATGATTACAGATTGAGTATTATTCTTCAGAATGGCCTTATGGGGCAGAAAAAATATTAAATTCATGAAATAGTAAATTATACATGTATTCACACATAGAATTAACTAGGATAAAAAAAAGCACATGTATGTTTAGGGCATTGATGAAAGCATTTATCACATACACTCTTATAACAAAATTACTGCATCTATATTTTAGTAATAATTTAATATAAAAATATTCATAAAAGGCATTGTTGTTAAAATATATAATATAAAATAAAAATTAAATTATTAATGCAAAATAAATTAAAAGGATCATGTGATAGAATCAAAGAGAATACCTTTTTCTTTAATGTTATAAGGATCTTAATGGTGCTCATTGCTTTTATCCGTACCATGTTCTGTAGGTCTTTCCTGGGCATAATCTACAAGAAAGAAATAAAATTACAAACTGTCCAGCAATAAGATAAACATAAAAAGCCACATGCATACACTACTGATCAAAGATTGTAACCACCCTAAATTGTTTCTCTACATTCATAAAAAGGCTAATTTTGCATATTTGGATAAATAAATTCACGTGTGTGTGTGTGTATATATATATTAATGCAAACCTTTATATAAAATTCAAAAACATTCTACACGCATTATAAATTTACTTGCACAAGCTTTGGAAATTTTATTACAAACCAATACCTTTTCTGAACTGTAGAGTAGAAATTTACAAATATTTCAACTTCACTGCTTGGTAGAGGTTCAATTCTACCAAGATTAATGTGTCATTGAAATTAATTTTCAGAAACTGTTAAAATGCCAAGAACTAAATGGATTAGCATTGAAAAAAGAGCCCAAGTTGAAATTCTTTCTATAGAAGGGTATTCCAAATTTCTAGATTCCTAGAAAATTACAGATATCAAAAAATGGGGCGTGTTATTGTCTGCAGCAACATACAGAAACCATCACATATGTTGACAGAATAAGATCTGTGAGGCCTAAAGTAACATCTGTTGCAGAGGATAGACACTTGGTAGTGTATAGCAAAAGGAACAGAAGAAAAACAGCTCTGCAACTAACTGCTGAATTTAATTCTACACATCAACATCCAATATCTGTTATGACTGTAAATACTTCTTTTGGGTTAAGGAATTTGTATTATTATATAAAAAAAGGGGGGGGTACAACAGTACAACAGTTGGACTTTAGAAGATTGGGAAAAGGTACTATGGACTGATGAGTTCAAAATTAAGCTCTTTGGAAGTAAACGACGAGTGTTTGTCAGACAAACCTCTTCCGAACAATTAAGTAAAAATTGCATTGTGCAACTGTTAATCATGGTGGTGGTGGTGGTGGTGCTGTAATGGTTTGGGGATGTTTTAGAGGTGAGATTGCTGGAGGCTTTGTTCAAATTAAAGGCATTATTTGAAAGGAAGAGTATCATTCAATACTGCAGGGGCATGCAATGCCTTCTGGCTGCCACATTATTGGACAAAATTTTGTTTTGCAACAAGAGCATGATCCAAAAAACAGCTCAAAACTGCATACAAATTATCTAAAAATCAAAAAAAGATAAGGAAATTTTGCAAATCATGATTTGAACCCCCTCAGTCTCCAGATCTTTCATCAATTGAACTAGTCTAGGGCAAAATTCATCATAAAGTTTGAAGTAAACTGCCTAAGAATAAGCAAGAATTGTTTACATATTTACAAACTACTTGGGAATCACTTCTCCCAACATACTTTTACAAGTTACTAAAAAGAGTGCCAAGAATTTTTGGTCGGAACTCCATTAACAATCCCTTTCCACACTGCTCGGTCCTGCATTGGCATCCCCAGATCCCCTATGTCCAGTCCAAGCCATGGTGTCTGGAAAAAGTAAACTCAAGAAGATACCTTCAGGATGCCAGAGAAGTAAGGATGAGATGGCCTCTGTCTGCTCAGTAGCAGTGACCGGCAAACTGCAATCGCTTTTGTTTGAGCTTAAGAGAGATTGATCCCAGTTCTCTGTAGTGTTAAACATTGCATGGATCTCCAACTGATGTTTTGGATTTTTCTAAGCAGATTTGTGTAAGTTTCATCCATTTGTTTTTTCAAGACAAACAGATAATGTCCAAGTTTCTGATTCATACAGTAGGACTGGTTCAATCAGTGTTCAAAAAGTTTGGATTTTTAAAGAGGATGGAAGATTTGAGTGCCAAATTGAGAAGTTTTGTTACATGCATCCAATGCAAGAGCTTTGTGAATGTGAAGTCTTTTTGGAAATCTATTATGTGAGATCCAAAATATTTGAAGTACCAACTCTTGGTGGATATATTATTGAGTGACTTCAACTCTGATGGCTCAAGGAAGGCTGTCTATTCTGTCTTACTCACATTGCAATAGCTCACTGCAGTAATAAATGCTCATGGATTCTTTGAGGAAAAGAAAATATAAATTTGCTTTAACTGAAATTATAATTTTATATTCATTTTGATTTAAATTATTGCATAATTGCATGCAAACATAGAAAAAAATAAAGTTATTTCTTTAAAGACATGAAACTTGAATCATTTTTTTGGTCAGTGGTGTATAAGGGGAGAGAAAAAAAACAAACAAAAAAAAATACAACTTACTTCCAGACAAAGTTGTATTAAGTTTTTCAAATAGGGAACAACAATAGCCACCTCAAATTCAAGTAAGCTGTCAAACAATTCCATACATTCACAGGCCCAGTCCTAAAATTTAAATACATTTTCAATTACAAAAGTTAAAAACTCTTAAGAAATAAAATATTTTAAAAAGGAACTTGTAAGTTGAACTTTTCCAAACTAAGTCTCTTTATTTTCTTCAAAACAATATTCTGCTTTTCTAAAGCAAATACACATCTATAATATACAATGAAAGAAAGCAATTTTTACTAAGCAATGACTAATTTTTTTTTATATTTATCAGTGATTTTATTTTTTGTATTAATATTGGTATTAGAGGGGACACATTTGATTCTAACAACCAATTATGTAAAAATTAAATAAATGTCAAGTCATTAAACTTCTTAAAAATGTATTAACTGGTAAATTAAATCAGGGTTGCCACAGCTAAGGTTTTCATATTATGTCATCTTTGTGTATGACATGAAAGCAATTTCATCTGACTTAAAAATCAGTTATCACAGACATAGAATGAATTTAAATAACATTCTGATAGTTTTTCATTAATATTTTTTTTGCAGATTTTTATTGAAAGTAATTAACTAATATCAAACAGTTGGTTCAACCCTCAACTATTGTTATAATGAAAAACCTGAAACTTTAACAGAAAAGCAAGTTATAAAGCAGTAAATAACAAAAGAATCATTATTATAAAGTATAAAAAGTTCAGACCTGATTATGAGCAAGCATCTTGTTTACAACTCCAATAACAGGAGGGATCAGATTTTGGACTTGTTTCTGAAAAAAAAAAAAAAAAAAAAAAAAAATCAATGGTTTATGAGCAGAAACAAAAATCGACGGTTTATGAGCAGAAAATAGGCAATTTCGTAAAAGCGGCTTAAATAGCACTTATTAAAAAACCTGTGCAACAAATTTTACATGATGATTGATGATGTACAATTAAGTATTGATCCATTCATCAGCAGCAGAATTTGCTCAATGTTCACTAATTATAAACATACAAGTAAAAAAATTTTGCATCTAAATGACCAAATGTAGAAAAATAGGACGGATACTATATAAATATTGGACAGGATAAATGATTGGTTTAGCAGTAGGCTTGAATCTAATGTTGAAAGGTCTATTGATACACACCATTAATATAATCAGGCAATATTGCAAATTCTATGTCAATACATAAGATTCATATAGGCAGATGGTCGAGTTGTAAGAATATTTGCTTTCCAACCGTGAGACCTGGATTCAAATCTCACCATAATCAATTTGTTGGGAAATTGACTTCTTGATGCTATTAGCTTGGAGAAGCGATCTCAGCATGCATCACCTTTAGAAAAGTCAAGAGAAAGACACCATGGGTTGACCCAAGCCTTATGAATGAAATTAGGTAGTCAGAACTATTTGGGAGATGCCAATGGTTCTGCTAGCACCAACAAGTCATTGTGATTGAGGGTTTAAGCATCCTGGCCTTATTCAGACTGTTGTTGCACTCTCTCCCAGAAACTATGGTCTGCTCAGAAATGTTGCAGTATAAACCACAGGTGGATTGTGGGTGTTGAACAAACACAAGTGGGCCTGAGCAGGCATCTGTGACGGGGATTGGCTAGCTGCCCTGGTAGAGAGGTATACTTGGATACAAGCAGCCAGCCATTACTTACATAAGATTCATAAAATATTGAGTATGTCTACAAAATATTTATAAAAGATCAATACATTTAATGAGGATAAAATAAATAGTATTGTATTTTAAGGATTTTAAAATGCTTATGAAATTTTTTAAGCCATTATGCAACTTACCATTTCATCATCACCAGTTATGATGACCAGCTCAGACAATGTCCTGAATAGAGAAATTTAGAAAATTATTACATTTTAGAACTAAAATCAGTATGAATTAAATTTTAATTTTGTGAAGTGGGTTATATAAGAAATGATAAGAATAAAGTTTCCAAGTGTCAACTAAAGCTTCTGTACAATCCATTTTGAATCATTGTTAATAAGATTTCAATCTATTTAAAATTTGTTAGGTGAAAGGAATCTGAAAATATCTCTAAGAAAAATTTATCCTGATATAATAATACATACAGCAAAAATTCTATAAATCAGGTTTTCAATCAGCTCTTGCCCATAATGTTAAATGAAAAACCACTCTTACAGATTTACTAACACAAGAGAAAAAGTGGTTATAATGTGCTGTGCAATAAAAGTATCAGAGAAGCTCTTGAAATACAGTTCTGAGAACTATGAAGCCTAATACTGCATCCTGTAAAACTAGAACAACCAGAAATAAAAAAAAAATAATTTAAAAAGCAAGATCTTTAATTGTATTGGTTTCTACTTGATTAATCAAAGCAATCAACTAATATGAATGTGAATAAATAAATAAAAAAAAGCAATCTTGTTTAAATCTGTTAATGGCATGGAAATATACTTCAAAATACCAGGAAAAATATATAAAGACAATGCATTTATATCAAAACTTAATACAAAATAATGCTTTTTGTTCTATGAACACAAATCCCTAATACAAACAAGTTCTAAAATATCAACTTCTCATTTATAAAAAGTAATATTAAAAAAGTTAAAATTAAAATACTTTCTATTTTGCATTTTACATCCTTGTTCTTATGACAAGGATTTAAAATCACACAAAACTGGTATTCTTTTATGTGCTGTGTCTCTCAATAAGCTTTATTTCTCCCAGACCCTGTTCTGCCATCCACTTGCCCGTTAAATATGTCATGCGTTGCTTTCTTTTGTCCCTCTTTCCTTTTATCCACTCTGTGAGTATCAGATTTTCCAAGCCCTCATTTCATATCCCAGAAATTTCAGCTACCTTTTCCTGGTGTTAAGTACGAGTTACTTTTCTTTTGTTTGCGTCCTCTCCAAAACCTCATCGTTGCTCACATGTTTGGTCCAAGGTATCCTCAGCATCCTTCTGTAGAACCACACCTCTGCTTCCTCAAGTCTGTTCACCTTTGAGGAGACCACTCAACATTCACTGCCATAAAAGAGGACAGATATCATGTAGCAGTTTAGCACTCTTTTGTTACCCACGAAACCCTCCTGTATTTGTATTGCTCTTTCTGATAAAATTCTGAGCATGAATATCACATTCCTTGTTCCAGTGTCTTTAACAAACCCGCATTGTTCTTGCCCTATCTCTGGCCTGATTCTACTGCACGCTCTAGTTATCAGAATATGGGTGATTAGTTTTGTTATGTGGCTTGTTAGGCTGATTAGTTGGTGGGGTTCACATCCGTTTAAGCCTGGTTTCTTAGGCAGTACTATGAAAATAGATCTGCTTAGATCTTCTGGCATATCCCCACTGTCGTAAATTTCATTTATTATTTCCATAATGTTGTCTATGCCAAAACCATCTAAAGGCTATCAGCATCTCTGTTACTATTACCCCTGGCCCTGCTGCCTTGTTTCTGTTCAATCTGGCCATTGCTACTTCTACTTCAATTTTTAGAATTTCAGGCCCATCAGCAAGCATGAATATTTTTCTGTTTATTTTATTTAAAACTATTGTATGTATGCAGTCAAAAATGAAGGCAATTATTAGAATTATTATAGTGATACTCAATGAAACAAAAATTTGGAAAATGTGTATTAAGATTCAATAAAGCAGAGATGAAGAATTCAAAACTAAAATAGAGTCCAATGAACCATTTAATTAATCCATTCCCTTTATATAGATACCTCCACTTTTCACTAAAATAACAGCATACCATGATGAAAAAGGCCCCAAACTTAATAAAAACTAAGTTTATTATCAAACTCTTATTAAGAGGAAAGACCAAAGTATTTTTAATTATTTAAAAAAATTTTTTTATCCTCTCTAACACATTCAAAATTTTGGTTAAAAACCCCGCTCCACTTTTTTCTTTTTTATTATGTGTCAACAGTAACAGCTGACTGGAAATTTTATAATCTTTTTTGCAGTAAAACACAGTGATTTGGAAATTCTTGCAAAAAATCAAATTGTCAGATTTGAATGAAACTTTCAGGACTTATTCACAAATGAATAAATTTATTCATGAAATTATTATTTTTAGAAAATCTTGGTAATTTAAAAAAAAAAAAAAAAAAAAAAAAAAAAATGCTACCCCTCAATTTCATGAAATTTCTACAAATTAAATTCTGAATGCAAACTTTGTTTTATTAGTTAAACTCAGGGTTCCTTGGAGAATGTACATCTCCCCCAAACAGTTACTGCTTTCCTGAAAACCTGCTCCGAATAGCAAAATAAAAACTGCAATAAAACTGATATTATTTAATTAGATAAGCTTTTAATTGATTTTATAATATATTAAGGACATTATAGCCTGAAAAAGAAAAAAAAAAATTAAAATGAATAATGAATATTTACAAGAACTTCATTTTTATTTATTTTTAATTATAATAATTTGTAAATGCTTCAAAAATCATTTAAAAATTCTTCAAAACTTTAACCATGTTAGGTTATTAAGTGAATACTATATTTACTAAGTGAAAATTGAAAAGCTTAATACAAATCACGCAAAAAGATTTTTAAAATAATTTTTTAACTTTTTTGATGCGTATGTAAACATGCCCATTTCGAAAGTATTTCGAAATACATGACATTATCAGGATGTAAGATTGATGACTATAGTAAATTTAAAGTCAACATTCTTAAAATTAGATTACAGAAAATATTTCCAACATTTTTAAGATTACTGAATACTTAAAAATGATATTAAAAAGCATTCACCTGTCATTTTCATAAATTATGTTTTAAAAGATACAGTCCACACAAAACAATAAAACTGTCAATACCTTCAGAAGCACTTGTTAAGTGATTTAAGAGCAGTGACAAGCACGTAATCACCACCACTCATTGTTTTAAAAATCAATTTCTCTTATTTTCAACTTAAAATATTTGTTTCAAATCAGATTAATTATACTTTAAATCAGCTAATATTCCTCAAATAAAGTTTCAGAAAAATATATTTAATATATTTTAACAACTCCTTCCACTCAATTTAAATTAGTTTTTGAAATACAGCAAAGAATTTTGATTATTGGAAATATTAAATTTAATCTATTAGTTTGAAATTAAAATAAAAACCTCAAGAAACATTTTTCATATTTTTAAAATTAATTTGAAACCTTAGTTATTGTGTTTTTGTGGAGGACCCTACCTTTATAATATTTTTAAACATTTTGTGGGATCTGTGATTCATTGATTATTCCTGGTATTATATAAATTGCTTTTTGCTCAATATCTTTTCATGTTAAAAATCTTGTGTGTTTAATATAACAGTAGAATTAAATTATATCTATGAAAATATTTAGTAACCAAATGACAAAGGCTATTTCAAGACAAAGTTTGAAGCATGACAATTACTTAATAGACAAACATATCTGAGTCCCTCCCATGAAAGGCTTGAACAAATGAGACTAAATGAAATCAACTAGATTATATACCCCCCAACCCCAAAAATTAAAACAAATAAAAAATTAAATCCCTTTTCCTTTGTGTGCATCAACATATAGACTGATCAAATCCTAAAAGGGCAAAATGTGTCACACAAAAACTTTTCCACTTCGTCATACATCTTTCCTCTAAAATTGTTTTTGATATATAATAAAAAATGAAAATTATATATAGTTTTCCCAATCTAAGAAATTGGGGAGTAAAGGTACTGATTAATTAAATGGTTCATTTTGCTTGGGAACTAACTTTTTTAAATGCAGATAAATATATTATTTGTCTGCCTTGTTGGCAGAACTCGTTGCTGAGTATTGGGGTTCTCACCAACATTTCCTTCAGTGTGAAATGAGTCACATGTTGGATCTCAAGAGACATCCACCGCATGAAAGAGTATAAGAGTTCAGGGGATCGAGAGCTCTGGCTTTTCTTTAGGCTCTCTTCATCCCTTCTATTTGTCATCTGGTGTTTTCTAAAGATGTTTGTGGACTGCTCTTCTCCAACTGGTTCTTTAGACATGATATGACACTGAGGCCAAGAAGTAGTAGGAAATAGCTAAGCTAAAAATGGAATATATATATATATATATATATATATATATATATATATATATATATATATAGAGAGAGAGAGAGAGATAGATAGAGATAGATAGATAGAGCAAGAGAGAGGGGGGTGTATTCTCCTTGGTGGAAATGAGGCCATCTGGATTTCTTTTCTCCTAAAGTACTTTTTTTTTTTTTTTTTAAAATCTATCAAGAGCCTGGCATACAGACAAACACATATTTAGAAATAATTTTGTGTCTCATTCAGAAATTTAAAGAAGAAACTTTTTTCCCCGAGGGTCAAATATAAGAGAGCAGACGTTATGAAAACAAGTCCTGTCAACAGTGATCTAGTTTATATTTTCACTGGACAGAGACAAGTCTAGGAATTGAGAAATAATTTTATCTCTTCCTTGAATATTGATCAATTGATTGATTGATTGATTGTTTTACCAACATATCACCCCCTGTGGACCACTTAATGCTGAAACTAGATTTTTATTCAGGAAGGTTTCAAAACATTTCAAGTGGTTGTGAGGTTTTAAAATTGTTTTTAAAATATCACAAGTAGTATAGTTCAGGAGTATTTCAAACCACAAGTTGTATGGTTCAAAATCCTGGCTCTATTTTCTATAAAAGTTGAAAGTATTTATTTTCTTCAGATTTTCTATTATTTAGGTAGTAGGTATATTTTTGAAGAGCATGTTAAAATTTTGTGCTTGGTAATAGTTGCTACATATTTTTTTGTGCTTCTTACATTCTATCAAGATATGTTTGACTGAGAAATGGATTGATGTGAGTGAATGCGTCCAATTCTGAGATCAGCCAATGGCTCTATATTCTTTCTTATTGTTGGGTGACGTTCATATAGTTTATTGTTTGGGAATGTGTCCCAAATTGCTTGGCATTTTCTTTTGATGTGTAATTTTGTTTTTACAACCTGTTTATGAGAGTTTAATGTTAGTTATTTTCATTTTTGTTGCCTCTTTTGGCAGTGTGTCACCTTCATGATTTCCTTTGATGTCTATATGGCTAGGAATCCAGGCCAATATTATTGTTTTGTGCTTTATTAAATGATGACAAGTTTCTAGAATTTCTTGAATACAGAGATAATTTGTGTTCTTTTCTTTAATTGCTGTTAAACTAGATAGGAAACTTATGTTTTCAGATTCCCTATCTTTTCAATTTTCTATCATTTTAAGTGCCATTTTTATGGCTTGTAGTCCAGCTGTATAGATAGATGTATTATTTGGTAGCCTAGTTTGTGAATTTGTCTGTGGTTGCTGTGCCTATTCTAAGATATTTGATCCATTTGTGTAGAATGGTTTATTTCCATAGAATGGGATATATTGAGGTTCATGTGCTTTTTAGTATGCTGGGTTATTTGGTTGGACTGTAGTTTTAGTACATATTGGAAGGATAATTTTTCCGATTTCAGAGACATAGGTGGTTCATCAACTTCTATATAAAGACATTGCATGAGTGAGGTCCAGAAGGCTCAGAGATTTAATCTCAGGCCTCGATTTTGTATGGTTTGTAGTTTGTTAAGATAGGATTTACATGTGGCACTGTAAATAATGCATCCATTGCATAGTTTTGATCTGATGTGTGAGATATATATATATATTTATTCTGAGCATTACTTTTTGGTTGGTACACCAGTTCAGTTTTGATATTACTTTTAGAAGCTTCAAAGCCTTTTGGCATTTTTGTTTAAGGTAATCCATGTGCACTTTGAAGTTAAGTTTGCTATCTAGATTTCTAGATATTTTATTTATTGGACTATGAGAATTGTGCCCATTTAATTTTAGTCCTGGATCAAAGTGGTAGGCTCATTTTTTTTTTTTTTTTTTTTTCAGAAATGCATACAAACAGTTTTTATTTTGGAGAAATAGAATCCATTTTTATTTGTCCATTTTTCTATCTTGTTTAAACATATCTTTCAAAGGAAGGCATGTTTGGTGATGAGTATATTGAAAATTCATCTACATATAGGGATTTTTCAATTCCAGTATTAATGGTTTTAATAATACTATTTATTTTGAAAATAAAAAATGTAAGAGAAAATGCTACCTTGAGGTACTCATGCCTACTGCTTGTGTGTCTGATGTGTTTCCATTTCATATTTTGAATGTTTGATTTGATAGGGAATTTTGGATGAATATAGCCATTCTTCCTTTTATTCCCATCATACAGGTCTTTTAACATACCATACTTCCATGTGATGTAACATGCTTTTTCAGTATTGAAGAATACTGACACCACATGGTGACCTTGAACTAGGCCATCGCAAGTAAAAGATTCTAGCCATACAAGTTGATCATTGGTTCCTTAGTTTTTTCCAGAATCCACTTTGGTAACTAGATAAGAGTTTTTCTCTCCAAGTACCACATTAATCGAGCATTTACCATTTTCTCCATCTTACAAATGCAACTTGTTAGTCCAATGGGTCAGTAGTTTGTTTGGTTGGAATGGTCTTTGCCAGGTTTAGGAATTAGAGTGATGATAGGCTCAAGCCATAATTTTAAAGTTTATTTTAACACCATATATCATTGGAGAAGTACTAAAAGATGTTTATGGCAGGTGTTTTAAAAATTGGTAGTGGATTTCATCTGGACCAGTTGCAGAGTTTTACTTTTGTCATGGAGTCTTTTGGTTCTGTCATAGTAAAAAGAATATTGTATTCTTTATTGTTTGAAGTGAATATAAACTTTCTTTGTTCCATAGTGTTTTTATATTTTTGAAATTTGGGAATGTTGTGAGTTGTTAAAGAGTTTCTTTGAAATTCTGTTGCTATTTCTTTTTTTCCAGTGCATTTATCGCCATTTGTTTTGGTTAAGTGAGCCATTGCAGTTTGTGAGGTTTTTTTCCATTTTCCTTATTTCCCATGTTTTATTTATTGGGGTTTTGTTGTTTAATTTGGAGATGTAGTTTTTCCAAGTTTCTCTTTTGGATTTTTTAATTATACAGAGTGCTTTTGCTCAAGCTTTCTTGTAGTTGGGTTTTGTAACAATATCTTTAGCATTTTTTTCTTGGTTTTAACTGCTTCTCTGCATCCAAATGTGAACCAGGATTTTGATTCTGTATGCGGTTTAAAGAAAGATTGGGTATTGCCCAATTGTGTTAGAATGTAAAGGAGATTATTGGTTCTGCTTCATTGAGAATATCCATGTTGATTTGGGATGAGCAGAATTCATTGAATTTTAGCCAGTTAGCTTTGTGTAGTTGCCATTTTGGATTCCTTTCTTCTGACATAGGTTTACTTATATTTAGGAAAATAGGCAAATGGTCACTACTGCAGTGGTCATCATGAACTTTCCATTGAAAGTTCATAAAAATTGATGGGGAGCATATGGTCAGGTTGATGGCTGATAACCAATTTGTTTCTGATGAGTTGAGGGTGTAAAATCCATTTGGATTTCCAAATATTCAAATTTTTCAGACTCCTCCTTTATTCTTGTTTGGCTATTTTGGGTTAGTTTTTGGTTTCTGTCCTTTTCTCATGTTTTGAGATAGGTCTATGTCTTTTCATAAAGATTTGTGTTTCATTCTTTTCCTTATTTTCAATTATTGGGATATTGTTTAATTTGGTAGCGAGAGATATTTCCATATTTGTTATGCTGGTTTTTAAGGCTTTAATGAGATTTTGCAATTCATTTATTAATGGTGTTGTGTTTCTGTTTTGTTTTTTGTCAGGTTATTTCCTAGATTTGGTGGTGTTTTGGTGATTTCTGCACAATTTTGTATAGTGCAAAAAGGTTTCTATAAGTTTTCTTGCCTCTGGGAATGTAATGTTTTTCAATAATTTTCATTATTTCTTTTTCCCAGGTCTTGCATACTTTAGCATCAACTCTGTGATCTCCATTACAGATAATGCATTTTGATTGATTTTTACATGTTTTTTTTCATGGTTTGGTTCTATTTCCCCACATCTTGCATATGGTTGTTTTCTTGTACAATACTCCTTCAGATAGCCATATCTTTGACATTTGTGATATCATCTCAAATTTAATTGTTATCCTTTTGATGTCAGTCACATTTTGTTTTTGTTTTTTATCTCTGCTTTAATCCCTTCTCTGGTACAAAGCAATAGATCTCCATTATGAACCACACTTCTGGAGGTGTTTAATCTTTCATGTGGGTATGCTTTTACATTAAAATTATGGAATTTTTTCATCCTTAACAGTATACTCACATGATTTTTTATTTTGTATTTCTACCAGGATGGTTCTATTTTGTAAGTTTTTTACTGACTTAGGATTAACCATAGAGGATATAACCCTCTGTACCAGGAATGGTGATAATTTAGTCAGTGGGACCTAATCTCTAGATTATAGTATTATGAATCTAGGAAAGAGTACCTCAGTCTGCTCTTTATCAGAATCTGACTCCATGTAGAGTCTTTTAGCTTGGATTTTTCTTTCTGTATCCATTTAATGAAATTGTGTTTCACTGACTGTACTTCCCACCCACCATGGAACCCTACAAGGGGAAATGCCGAGAGGGAAGCCCATTTGCCTTGGCAGATCAAGGCTATGCTGTCAGTATACTCACACCATGATGAGGTAATAATTGTTTAACTTCCTAAGTCTTAGTTCCCAAGTTAATATTTTTTTCTTAAGCATAGTTTGAAACAATCGTCCCTTCTTAGCATTATTGACCCTACAGCCATTGCCTTCTGATTCAGCTTTTTCCAGTTTGTAAGAATCTGAATCAGGGCTTGTCATGACTGGCAAGTTGATTGGATCAGCCCTCTCTGACCACCTGTCTAGCCCAGGTTAAAGGCTATGGTGATGTGTTGGGATTCAGAAGTTAAACCATCCCTCCTCTTGAAACACTCAATCACCAGGATCATAACCCCAGGGATCATGGGTCACCACCCACGGCCAACAGGTGGATTCATTGGAAGGGTGTTTTACCCATCCACAAAGGTGTAGATGGTGTATTCTGAAGACCCAGCCAACAGGGCAGCTCTTTGAGGAATTAAGAAAAAACATCAACTAGGAGAGAGACAGATGGAGCTTATATTTTTGCTTACAAAAATGAATTGGGAACTTTTGGAAATTTAAACAAAGAACAAACCCTCTTTAAAAGGTCAAAGCTATGAAAACAGGCCCTGTCATTAATAAGCAGGTGATCTGGTTTATATTTTTGCTAGATAGAGATAAGTCCAGGAATGGAGAAATAATTTTATCCTTAAGTAATCAAGCAAATTAAAATTAATGACTAGAATAAAACGATGCCCTTTTGCCCACATGCTTTAAAAATTAAATGTGTCACAAAGACAGTTATGCCTGCCCTGGGATGTAGGCTGAGGTTGAATGCTGAGAAAGAAGGAAGAGGGACAATTTAGTATGGAGTGATGGTACGAAATGTAAAGGGAAGTAAGTTGGAGTTGAAGAGAGGAGTAATCCCTGTTCTTACTCCCAAGAAAGTGGATAATTCTCCAAATTTAGAAAGTTGATTAAGCAAACACAAATAGGAAACAAAAACCCTTATTGGGATTAATGTAAAAATTGAGGAATCACCAAATGCCCAGAACCCTTCAGCCTCACACCAGTTTTGGGCTGGAGTGCATATAAGCAGATAGCTTTGAGAGCTTGAAGACTTGCACAGCAAATACGCATAGAGTACCTCTGGAATCCACAACAGCTGCCACCAGATCTACTGATTCTGAAGAACTTTGAACACCAATTTTATATGAGGTCCAGTATCACTATAAAGAGCGATGAGGAAGGGCTAATTTTTGCTGTACCAAGAACTATATAAACCAATTGAAGATTGGCCCAACAAATCTTTTGTTTTTATTTTTCATTGTGAAGATATTTCTTCTCTTAATATAGCGCCCAACACAGCTGGAACCAGCACTTTGATTACTACAACATTCAATCATCCACTGCTCTGAGATCAAGAACACAACGGTGGGTCAAAGCAGCCAGCAACCAACAACCAGCTTGAACCAGCATCAGTATTGAGCAGCTCAGAGTTAGAATGACATTTTAACAAAAATGCTAAGATCCTGAGGGCCAAACCACTAAAGGTGGTTACACCACTAGGTGTAGGCAGCGGTAAAAGAGTTATAAGTCTTAGAGCATGAAAACTTTGGCTGCAAAGGTTTGAGGTGGTCCATGGGTTGCCACTCAATTTTATTTGTATAAATTATTAAAATGATGACTAAGAGAAAAAGTTACTAACTTAAGTTGATTTGCCTCCCTTCCCACTACATGTGAGACAGGAAATCTATAATAAAGCACAGTGTACGTCCATCCATTTTTCAATCTCAAGATTTACACACATGCATTGAATATATAGAACAATAAAAGTATTAATATTCATGAATTATTTGCAGCATTATCATTTTTTATTAGATAAAGTCCACCTGAAGACTTTCTTCAAATTAATAAAATGCAGTGTATGTGTGTGTCTGTTTTTCAATCTCAGGATTTATACATATGTGCATTGACTAAATGGAACAATAGTTGTATTAATATTCATCAATTACTTACATTTACAGCAATATTATTTTTTATTAGCCTAAAGTCTACCTGAAGACCTTTTCTTCAAATTTATCTATATCTAATAATAAAGTGCAGTGTACATGTGTCCATCCATTTTTCAATCTCGGTAAATCATAAACAACCGGAAGTAAAAGGTAGTAACTACTGTAGTTACACGTAATTAAAAATTAAATAAACAACTATTTAAAGTTAAATATCGAACCAAGCAAAAAGTTTAAAAACAATACTTTTATTAAAGGTTTAACTTTAATTTCGCTTTTTGTTGCAATTGATGTTGTCTAATTAAACCATAATTAAAAATTAAGCAGGGCATGGTACATTGCTCATATGCTTTTATTTTTTTTTTCCTAGCACACTGTGACATATCCAAAATATTACATACTTCAGGTTCCTTAATGTCTTTTAAGAGTGACTTCATATGAAGGGATCATAAAGAATGGTGATTTTAAAAGAAAATAAAAATTGCATGCAAAATAAATGTAAAACTATGGAGAGCAGTTGCACATATGAGGAAAGATTATGCTGAATTAAGCTTCTAGGCTAGTATGGAAATAAATACACATTAATAATTTTTTTATTGTTTGCATAATTTCTTTTTGCAATTGGGGTTGAAAACAAATGTAAAGAAATATAGTAAACAGAACTCACAGAATTGCATAATATGGCACCATTAGGGTCTCTTGTTCTGAAAGAGCCTCAGAAAGCAGCTCCAACACAGAGAGAAGATGTGGCTTCAACTGTTCAGTTGCCATAGCAGCCACTTTATTCATCAAAAATATACCAATCTGTGAAAGAAACCAAAATATTAAAATGCAAATAGTATATAAAGTTGATTGTGATTTGATTATAAAGGTCTAAAGAGTTCTTTTGTTACAGTATGCTTAGACAGAGTTTTATAAGAAGAGTTGCAGCTGATTGATACACAAGTCAATATCTGATCAATATTGACTGGGTTGCCATGGAGAAGAGGTATGATGGTGTAAGATCTGAAACCCCTAATAATCCATGGCTAAAAATATCACTGATAATATATAAAATATATTTCACCAAAAAAAAAAAAACATCCTAATTTGGCCTGGCTTGTGGTAAAAATAGTTACATGCTGGAAGTCAGTGTTCAAGCTCAGCCAAAAGCCAGGATTTCAGATGCTGATTTTCCATGGCAAGCCGACTTTCACCACTCTAAAGAAAATGGCACAATCTTTCAACATACATACTATACAAAGCTTTGTAAGTATGATATAATAAACAATCCATCAACAAGTATTAATATTGTACCACCTCCAGTAGATATTAGTATATCACAACAATTTTAAGAGATAAAAGCAAACCAAAAGATGTATATTTTAAGTATTCAATATTTGATTACCAGAGTTAGGAGGGATACTAGTAATAATTTATCTTCAGAGCATTCAAAGAATTGATTATCTTTACCTATTTGTAGGTATATACATACATAATAAATAGAAAATAATGGAAGTAACAACTCCAATTTTTTGTTTACAAACACAAAAAAACATTTGGATTTAAAATTGATATAATAAACATAAGCTTACTTCTCTGTGGTGAGGATCAGAACTCCGAGTATATTCCAGAATAAAGTTAAAGAGCTGTGGCCAATTTTTACTTGGCAATTCATGCTTTGCAACAGTTGCAATGATCTGAGCAATAGAAGTTTGCACAGTTTTTCTGCAAAATGACAGATACAATTTTAGAATTTCAAACTTTAAAATAGAGAAATATTTTATTTTGAAGTTATTTTTTTTAAATGTAAATCAGCAAATTTTCCATGACTATGCTTCCATTATTGTGTAAAGATTTTTAGTATTTAACAGATGTGAGTTAAGACATATTTAAAACAAATGCCTGTTTAGTGAATGATAACAGGTTTCAGAATGAAATGCAAAATATAATTATTTTCTAAAATTATTCTTAAGACTAATTTCATTCCTTTACTGTGGCTTAAAAACGTTTTTAGAGTTTTTAAGAATAATGCAGCTTAAAAAAAACCAAAGTGACAGTAATTCCAAAAACATTACCTGCAGAGAACCAAAATTTAATTAACAAATGATATTTGTTAATAATGTGGACAGACACATGGAGAAAAAGAAAGTTATTTGTTGGTCAAAAATACATTATATACAAGCATATTTCGGAGAATTACTGAAATTTATCAGAGTGCAGTATATAAAACTTTAAATGAAGACAAAATATTGTGATTTAAATGTGTGTTCAATACATTCTGATAATATAAAGGTCCATAAGTGACAAATTTTGCATCAGTGTCTGATGACCACAAAAGAGTGAAACGAAACTCAGGGTTACAAACTCATATCCATACAACAGAATATTTGAGCTCTATCACTGATATTGAGCACTTTCCAATAAGTACCACAAATTATATATATATATATATATATATATATATATATATATTCTCAAGAGGATAGAATTCAGGTAGAACTCAATGATTGTCTTTAATTTTTTATTGTATTTCCCCAATTTTCAAATAAAGTGTTGAGTATTGTGCTTAAAGTTGTAGATAAGCTGTCTGAAGTTCATGTTTTGTTTGAGTACTTTTGAACATTGCAGTCAGTCTCAAGAACCAATGTGGAGCTTGCGTGATAATTAGCATTCCTTTGTTGACATCCTAATATTCTTTTAATCAAACTTGTTTAGATGAATACATGCTGCACACACACACATATATATATATATATATATATATATATATATATATATATACATACATACATACACACATTACTTCAAACATTATTATAGTGGCTACATTGTATTTGAAATAGACACTTTTCAATAAATAAAAATGGGTCATCTATTTCAAATATAATGTTTAAAGTAATAAAAATGATTATATATATATATATATATATATAGTGCTTTTGCTATGAATTTAGAAATTCTTGATAAAATACAAAGAATCTGCAACGTTATTGGTCCTGACATTGCAGCTTCAGTCACTTTCCCACTCCCATAATGTAGTTCCCCCTGTGACCTTTCAATATTTTAACAGTAATTGTTCTGATTTAGTACCTCAACATCACAAATTTAAGCATAGTACTAAATTGGCAACTAGGTCTCACTTTACTGTTGAAATTGCTAAATGTAACTAAGTTTTATGATAACAGTTTCTTCTTTTGCACTTATTGCTTGTATAACTCTGGCTTCCTGTCAACTCCGATCTTCAAAAATTTAAATGCAACACCAATCTTCATCTGTCTCCTCTCTTTAATGTTTTTCTCAGATACTTTCAGTAGCCCCTTGTGGCCTAGTGATTTTATCACCTTGCTTGGGGTAAAATGATTAAAACAATTTTCTTTTAATTAAAAAAAGAATTAGCTTTGTGAAGCTTGTATCCAAGTCTTCAATTATTCTACTGTAGAAGTCTTTCTAGAGAGAGTTTCCTCGCCAACAACTATTTCAGATCTATTCAGTAATTTGAGGAAATTAGTAGTGTTCAGGCAACTCTGATCGCATGACAATGAGAACATTTAAATATTACTATTGTTGCTCCTGTAATCACAAGAAGTCTAAGGTGCATACTGAATGTAGCAATGAACAATATGCTCATGCACTGTCATGAATGCAAAAAAATTCAGAGACCATGTGATGAAATTTTTAAGAAATAAAAATTACAAATGTAGGCTTTTATGTCACAGTAACATTTCTGAAATGTTCTATCATCTACTGTATAGTGCAACTATCTCTAACATTTGATGACTTATAGGTCAGATAAAAATGCGTGTGTATGCACACGTTTAAAATTAATAATTAAATACACAATGTCCACCTATACTATTTCCCAAGATAACATAGCAGTGCCCTATCAAGATGTTAATCATGTCCTTAATAAATTCTAAGTTTGCATTTAAGTAGAGCCAGAAACAATTTTATTATAAAAGAATAATATAAAAACTTACTCAGTTTCTTGGAGGAACAACTGGATAATATTTTCCCTAATACTGAAATAGAAAATGTTCCTTTTTAAAATTGATTAAAACAAGTAAAACTTAAATCTAAGAGTATTTCCTATAATAAAAATAATTCTTGTGGAATAGATTATCAAATTAATACAAACTTATAATCCAAGTTGTAAAAACAATCTATTCCCATGGAGAGGGTATCTACTGATCTTTAGCATAAGACAAAACAATTTCATATTTTAACAATCCCATATCACATGCTATGACAAACACCATTTCCTTTTGCCCTGAGGAAGTTCCCTTTATAAAATATCAAAGTCTCAATTAACAATTACTTCTTTGTCAGGAAGTATTTTTGTTTATAAATTCTAACCCATTTTAAAATGAGTAAATCTTTATATGATCTCTTCACAAATTTCGGACAAGACTTGTGTTACTAACATGACAGAATTGTACTGAGATATAGCAAACAATAGTAGATTATTAATTCATGAAATCACAAGAAATAGTCACGTATTTCTATAAATTAAAAATACTGAACAATAGAAAAGTATACTTTATATTATTTCATCTCATACAAAATTACAAAAATGTTGCATAAAAAAAAAGAAGAAAAAAAAAGAAAAGAAAGATAATGATAATAGAACAGTTATTAAAAAAAAAAGCTTACTTTTTCCGTATGACTTCATCTAATACAAAATAGTGATGTTTCTTCTGGATTTTTTTCCGGAGAAGTACAGCAGCATATTGGCGAACCTTTAAAAAAGAAAAAAAAAAAAAAAAAGGTTAAAAAATTACAATAACCTTAACAAAATTATGATAGAATTAATTTAAAAATAAGGCCATGACATTCAAAATATGTATCTTGTACAGATACAACTATTATTATGTATTATGCGTGGCATAACAAGCCATTTGATTGTATGTAAAAGAACCTTTACACTATCTGATTTTATCTGAAGTCATTTCTAACATCCCAAGATGAATTTAATGGTTTGAGTATTTAAACTATTTAAGAAAATTGATTAAATATATCCTTTAAAGTAATAACATACATTTGGTTCTAGAGATTACTGACAACTCAACAAGAGCATGCTGAACAAAAGCAAATCCTCAGTCCCTCCTACTTCAATCAATTGCTTGGAAATTCTATTCTCCACTCTCGACTCATCTGGAGTATTTCTGCCAGATCACCCCCCCCCCCTTACACGCACACACTTAGAATGGAAGCTCTTCATCATCCTTTATTTCTATCATTTCTGAACTAGATCCCCACAAAGCATCCAGATTCAATGGAATCCCGGCAGTGATCATAAAAAAATATGCTCCTGAACAGGCTATTGTTGTTTCCAAACTTTACAATAAATGCCTCATTACTTCTTGCATTCCAGCTTGTTGAAAGTCCGCCTCTGTAGTTCCTGTTTTTAAGAACTCTGGGGAATGCTCTGACCCTCAGATTATTGCCCTATTAGTCTCTTACCACTTTTTGGCAAAATATTTGAGGCTTTAATCAGCACCAAATTGGTTAAGAATTTTATTTTGCATGTCCTCCTTTTGGAGGAAGAATATGACTTCCATTTCGCCAGATCTTCAACCAGTGTGTTAATGGCCATCACTAAATTTGTCTATCATGCTTTTAGATAAGAATGGCAATGCTCATAATGTGTCTTTAGATATCTCAAAAGGCATTTAACAGGGTTTGGCATACTGGCCATCTCGACAAGCTTAAGGGCTATAGTGCCACAGGACAAATATGAGACTCAATCCAATCATTCCTAACAAATCGTGAAAGGAAGGTAGTGTTGAATATGTACACTTCTAGATCATTTCATATTAATGCAGGCATCCTCCATCCCAGGGTTCTATCCTTGGAACTATGCCATTTCCTATCTTCATCAATGACCTTCCCAATGTCATTAGTTCTCAACTAATTATTTATGTTGATAACAACTATTTACTCCTGTCTTAGAAATTTCAACAGATCCAATAAAGTAAACCTGGAAACTGCTCCTGAAAAGGAGCTCTAATCATTGGTTAACTGAAGCAAGGAATGGCTTGCAAATTTTAGTGCTACCAAAGCAAAATTTTCCATTTAATTACCACAGAAGCTCTTCTACATGCCATCAGCATGGAGAGCAATATTTTGCACCTTATTGAGCTCACGTTTTCCAGACATGAAAAAGAGTGACTATATTGAATGAATTGCTAGGTCTATATAAAAGTCAGTTTCTCCTGGTTTGTAATCAATTCCCATAATCAGTTTTCTTAAGTCAAACAATCCACTGACACTGACCACAACCCTCACCATTCTGTTGCCTTGTTATACAATCTTCATTGACAACCAAAATTTATATATGTAAAAGTAAACTCTTTCGAAAGCCTATCCAACTCCAAGATCTGTTTTAAATGTGTGACCAGTAAAACCGTCTTTTACCTTTTGGGAAAGTTTACATGTAAAACCTGTCCGAATCCATTTTTGTCCTGGAGGTAAGCCATTTCCTCGTGTTACACTGACTTGCAACCAGGGGCCTCTTTGCCCTTTGCAGTAATTCACTACAGTCTACTGCTAGGAAAGTTGGTTCATTGTGTCATACCAGAAAATCTTTCTGGTCAGAATCTATCTTGCACATTTATAAATCCATCATTCAACCATGCATTGAATACTGCTGCCATATTTGATCTGATGCTCTTGCTGTATATCGCGAGATTAACAAAATTCAAACAAGTGTCCGTAACGTGATTACTGATCTGGAACATGGTTCCCCTCTGTCGTTTCTACAAATGTTTTTATGGCAACTATTCTGATGATCTTTTCTTCCTTAGTGCTTCAACTGCATGAATTTAAGCATGCTACTAGATTGCAACTAAGTCTCACTGTTTTACTGTTGAACTAGCTAGATGCAACAGCCTCTTCTATTCTAGCAGTTTCTTTTCTTGCACTTATCACCTGTGAAACTCCCTCCTAATTTCTTGCCATCTACAATCTTCAAACATTTAAGTGAACGTCAGTCGCCATCTTGTTTTTTGAACCCTGTTCTTTTGTCCTTTATTCTTCCTCATTCTCTTTCACTCTCTCTAACCGTCTATGTCCCAGTGGCATATTGCCTTGTTTGGGATGAAATAAGTGTTAAATAAAAAAAATAAAAAAACTAATATATATCTTTATGAAGCCTAAACATTTGACAGTTGAGACACCCGAGTGGTTGAGGGATATATGTATCTAACATTGCAATAGTATATCCAACTTATTTTGGAGGGTAGTTTTGAGGGTATTGAAAGTAAGTGTTTATGTTCTGTCTATCTTTTTTAATAGTTATTCTTTTTATGTCTCTTACATTTTGGTTTCTTAGATTTGTTTTTATTTCCTCTCCGGAGCAAGGTAGGGGCTCCTAATCATTCATCTAGATGTGTTTAAAAGATTTGTGGAGGTAGGTCTTTACTTTATTAAAAGTTTTCCAATTCAAGAATTTTTCTGCCCGAGTGTTTTTTTGTTTTTTTGTTTTTTTTAACATCTGATAAGGTTATTTCTGAGGATAGTCTTTTTGACAAGGAAGGAGGATAGTTTTGTTATTGATATTTCTTCAAGTGATTCCAGTACTACTAATTGGCAGAAGGTTTCACTTTCAGAACTAGATTCAATTTTTATTTATTTATTACCATAGGGTTTTTTCTTGACATCCTTGCTCCTCCCACCTACTCTGAAGCTTGAATATGTGAGATGTCTTAGAGGGCAGGGGGAGAAACACATTCGCCTAGTCACCCCAAAGATACAGGGATTGTATATTCTTATCAGTGAGTAGCTGCATTCATCTGTGGGTTCTTTTGCTCCCCTTCTCCAAATAGATGGAACCTCTTTTGCTCACTAATTGTTTAGTTTGTATGCTGATTTTTGTGTGTATTTTTATTTCTTAATTTGGGTGATATGTGTTCTTTAGGACATAGTAGTGGATATTTTTTTGGTGTGTACATAAATATCAAAGCCAATTGATTAAATTGGGCCTTTCTGATTTCCTGTCTAACAAAAGTAGATGCCAAAATGGAGTGTTGCAGTTCACATGACTGTTCACCCAAGCTATGGCCTATTCAGCCACCAAAATCACGTATCCAGGCATCATGGGTTACCTCTCATGGCAAATAGGTAGCCTCATTGAAAAGATCTTATCGCCTCCCCTGCAAAGGTGTGTGTCACAGAGGAGCTAGCCAAATTTTTCCACTGATTAAGTTAAGGAAATTGTATTACTAGTGTAGCATATTTGTGCTGTGTACAACTCTTTATATGCTAACCAAAGTGAGTGATGTGTAAGATATAAAAGTTAATATGAAGATGGTTCGATGCTGACATTGGACCAAAACTGACAAAAACATAGGCCTACAAAAATGGCAATTTTTTTTTGTTTTTAAAGACAGGGATGCTACTGCTTTAACTTTCTGTTTTTTTTAAATCTTTTCACCCCAAATAATGCAATAGAAGCTACTAAGATGAAAGGGGTTACTGACTGTGAAAGACTATTGAGAAAAAAAAAAAAAAATTTTTTTTAATTTTTGAAGACTATGAATTTTTAGAAGAATTTTTTCCATTTTTTTAAATTTTAATAATTTATAATATATAAATCTAGGTACTTCCAATAATTCAGTATAGTTAAGGTTTAAACAAATTTTCATAAATGAAAAATCTTTCTTGAAGCTTTCATTTTAACTTTAATTGAAAGCTAAAGGATTAAATTTTCTAATTCCAGAAAGCAAAATACTGGGGTGTATTTCAAATAGAATAATTTTTAGTAGATTCAATTTTTTTGTTTCCAGAAAGGAAAAAAAAGAAAAGAAAAAAAAAACAAAAAAAAAAACAGCCATTTTGAAATATTTGTAAACAAAAGTTAATTCTCAGTTTTAAAAATCATGCAAAAATTAGCAAATTTAAATTAATTAAATTCATTCATTCAGAAACAAATATTACTTACTTATAGAACACTTATGTATACAAGCATTTCTTAACAACGAGGTTGTGTTATTCTCAAGTTTCCATTGATATATTGATGGCCCAAGATGTTGATAGATTAAGTATGATGGACCAGAATTGACAAATTTACGAATTTTAAGTAAAAACGGTTTGTTTTTTTACTACCAGGTAATTTTTTTAAATTAAAATATTTTAAGCAATTACCTAATATTTTATTGAATTGTGTTAGGTACTTAACCTTACGTTTGAATGAAACTTTCTGAAATCATAAAATTTAAAATAAAAAAATATAAATAAATATTTCTTAAAATAAAAAAATATAAATAAATATTTCTTAAAATAAAAAAATATAAATAAATATTTCTTAAAATAAAAAAATATAAATAAATATTTCTTAAAATAAAAAAATATAAATAAATATTTCTTAAAATAAAAAAATATAAATAAATATTTCTTAAAATAAAAAAATATAAATAAATATTTCTTAAAATAAAATATAAATAAATATTTCTTAAAATAAAAAAATATAAATAAATATTTCTTAAAATAAAAAAATATAAATAAATATTTCTTAAAATAAAAAAATATAAATAAATATTTCTTAAAATAAAAAAATATAAATAAATATTTCTTAAAATAAAAATATAAATAAATATTTCTTAAAATAAAAAAATATAAATAAATATTTCTTAAAATAAAAATATAAATAAATATTTCTTAAAATAAAAAATAAATAAATATTTCTTAAAATAAAAAATAAATAAATATTTCTTAAAATAAAAAATAAATAAATATTTCTTAAAATAAAAAATAAATAAATATTTCTTAAAATAAAAAAATAAATAAATATTTCTTAAAATAAAAAAATAAATAAATATTTCTTAAAATAAAAAAAATAAATAAATATTTCTTAAAATAAAAAATAAATAAATAAATATTTCTTAAAATAAAAAAATAAATAAATATTTCTTAAAATAAAAAAATAAATAAATAAATATTTCTTAAAATAAAAAATAAATAAATAAATATTTCTTAAAATAAAAAATAAATAAATATTTCTTAATATTTTATAAATTATTCAATTATCTCTATAATGATATCTTATTAATTAACTCAGTCAGTTATGTGCCATGCATGATACATGCTTAGGTGATCATGTATCTTTTGATACATGACTGATGAGGTAGATTAAAGCTAAAATGAAAGCTTCAAGAAAGCTTTTTCATTTATAAAAAATCTTTTTAAGCCAAAGTATCGAAATTAGTAAAGATACCTACCCTACTCCATCCATGTTTATTGAACAGGAGTGGAGGTTTATTAAAACAATAAAAAGCACACAATTTCAGTATTCACCTAATACAAACTAGTGATTTTTATTTATGCCTCACAAAGACTGAAAAAAATAAATCAACATAGGCCTATGTTTATCAGTTTAGCACAAAAACTCAATATATAAAGTTTTTAATAAAATTAACAGTATCAAGTAGTTTATCAATTATTTTGATCTCAAATGTAATTCTGATAAATGGTCTGCATAAAGATATGAATACAAACACTTCATTTATCAAAAGGTAGTATTAAAATTACAGCTTAAAATCACTCAGAATCAGTGACATTTAACATGAAAACAGAATTCTAGAGGACTAGAATCAAACTTCATGTATCATCTGGTATTGAAAAAGCATGAAAAATAAAATTGTAACATGTCAGACCATTATGAAAAGCAAATGAAATTAAAAATACAAAAATTAATATTTGACAATTCTTACTTTAAATGATAAAAATTAAGGAATTTATTTCTTACGGTGTTGGTATTATTTTGAAATCTGATATTAGGAATAAACTGATAGAAAAGAATTTTAAACACAAGCAAAAAGAATAAGTGACATAAAATTAAATCACTTGAAATGACCCTCAATTCCATATTTATCCATTGAGAAATGTCTAAGTGATAAGTAAAATGTAAGTCACAGTTAATGTTTAACCTTGCAAGTAAGGTTATACCTCATCAGGTGATACAGTAAGATCACTTTGAAAATTATCCTCATTCAAGAAATATGTAAAAAAAAAAAAAAAAAATTAATCCTAAAATGTTCTTCAGGGAATTTTTTTTATAGTAGTGCTAGGAAGGGAGGTGTGTAGCATGTGATTGTCTCACCACACCATCAATGACCATAGCAGAAAAAATTGAGCAGAGAATCTGCATCAAATTTTGCCAAAGCATGATACCTAAGCAAAGTTGCAGAAACTGTATAGAGAGAAGTGTATGAGCCAGACAAGTGTATGAGTGGCTCAAACATTTGCAAGATGGCCTGCATCAACAGTGATGCACATTCTAGTAGACCTGCAACCAGCAGAACTTATGGAAACATTGCATAGGTGTGTGTGCATGTTCAGAAAGACCATCAAATCACCGTACCTAGTTGTCAGAGAATGTGAACATTAGTTAGCACAGTGAAGATGAGTAGATGTTTGTCTGCCAAGTTTGTACCAAAACTGCTTTCAGTTAACCAAAGAGTTTTAGCTGCACAGAATATTAATTGTGTCAAGGAAGAGGACAAATCGTGGACCTATGGCTATGACTCCGAAACCAAGGCTCAATATTTGCAGTGGAAGACCCCAACCTCTCAGAGACTGAAGAAAACAAAGGAGTCAAAGCAATGTGAAAACATTTTTCACAATTTTCTTCAACTACAAGGGCATGAGCATGCTACACCAGGTCAGGCAGTAAACAAGGAGTACTACCATAATGTTGCAGGATGCTGTTCATCTGAAAATGACAGAACTGCATGTGTCTGGTAAGTGGCAACTCCACCATGACAATGCACTTGCCCATTCAATGCAGTAGTTTTTGGCCAAGCACAACATTATCTAAGTCACAACAACCACCATATTCCACAGATCTCACCCCCCTTGTGGCTTTTCTCTTACCAAAAATCAAATCCCACTTGAAAGAAACAAGATTTCAAGATGTCAAGGAAATCAAAGAGAATGTGACAAAGTAGTTGCTCACTACCCCCCCCCAAAAGAGATATGTTCAAAAGTTGGGTGAATTAATCTTTGAAATGTACAAAATACTGAGATTATATATAAACAACAATTACAAATAAATTCACATCAAATGAACTATGGAAAAAAAAATTAAAATACAGTTGAGTGATAACAAAATGGTGGATCAAATGGAGTTTATTACTGTTCATTCCAATTCAATAAGAATGACTAAAAAAAAAAAAAAAAAAAAAAAAATCTCTTCCCCAGATTTATATATAGATACATATTGGGATTTCTTCCAAACCGACAGGATAGGCCACTTGTCAGTTTCATCTGTTGTATTTCTGTTCTTTCTCGTCTTGGAGTAAGAACCTTGCAATCACTTGACTGTATCCCTTGTGTGTTAATGCCATTCATAGTTTGTGAACTTTTTGCCTTATTACTGTTGCTTTGCCTAATTTTATCTTGCATATATTGTTTGCTTAATATTATTTTACCCTGTTTTTACCTTTCTCTTGTTATTGTTTATTACAAACTTTGTCAATTCTGTTGGGAATTTCTGCCAATTACATTTAACCATGGCCAAATACCCTACAATTATGACTTGGATGATCTAATAAAATCCCTCTTCTGCTGATGAGGCTTTTGAGCTATAGATGCAGAAAACAAAATTCTTATGCTAATAAGAATTTATAGAAGTCTATTATATATATATATATATATATATATATATATATATATATATATATATATATATAATAAATAAATAAATAAAATAATAAAAAAAAACACACACACAAACCTCACTGCTGTCAGAAGTACCAAGGACCTGACAGAACATTGGTACAATGTCATGGTTTTTAAAGAGCACTTTCATTTGTTCTGAAGCCTGGAAAAGAAAGGTTTTAAATAAAATGTAAAGCTCCTAAAAGAAATGAGGTTTGTTCTTCTTGCATGTCAATGCCAATATGCTTCATAAAATAAGAGTATTTTGTAAACAAGACTGTCAAGTAAGAAGTGAAAATTACTTTCACAAAGATGGAATAAAAGGCAAAACATGAAAATTAAAGCAACTGATTATATAAAAATAGAAAAAATAGTGAAAAAATGAATAACAATGCAATGTTTTATTTAAGAAATTCAAACAACTGAGGACTACTACTTTTACTTTTTAAAAATACAAAAAAAAAAAAAAAAAAAAAAAAATGCAGTTTTCTTATGTGCTTATTATTGAAGCATATTATATGCATATGATTTGCAGAACAAAATTTTTACAATTATGAAATGGAACAAAAAGTTTTCTACCTTACCCATTTCCCCAAAATCTAACCAAATAATCAAATTTCTGTCTGAATTTCTGGGATGAGGAATTACATGTAGAATATTATTCCCATCTCTTGTTGTCACAATATTTCAGCTGTTGTTCCCTTCAGCCTTCATCAGGTTATTGTCAATCCAGGTAATATTCAGGAAATTTCAAAATTTTATTTAATTTGCAGAGGTAGATGGTTCTCATTCCACTATCCATGCCCAGGTTATTGGACCATGAATTAAAGTATTGGTTCATGAATTTAGTGACATAGCAATTGCAAGTTCAATCCCTGGGCCAGGCAGCGTGTACATGGACTAAGTGGAATAAAGGTGAGCAATAACTGAGCAGTACTAAATAAGAACTAGACACGATATTCAGGGACATGACAGCAGAATGAAAACAATCAACCCCCACATAGATTAAAAAAATGGGTTTGCTTTGAAATTTCCTGAAGATTACCTGGATCAACAATCACTAGATGAAGGCCAGAAAGTGTAATGGTCAAAACATTGTGATAAAGACACTGGCAATAGTATGTGTATAAATGTAAATAAAAAATTTCAGAATTTTTTTTTAAGGTAATCTCTTGGCCAAACCAAATTTTATGAGATTAAGAAGTTCTTTTTTGTAGGGCTTAATGTTTCTATTACTTATAAGGACAAGTCCTAAGAGAATTTAGATCATTAAAATTTTTAGTCAAACAGGACCCCCAGTTACAGAAAATATGCCATGAATTGTGAAATAGAAAATGCAATAAAACTGACATTATTTAATTAGAACTGCTTTCATGAATAAAATATTATATTATAGACAGTACTGTCTTAAGAAAAACATTTTTTCCGATGAATAATTATTTTTAAAAACATTTTTTCCGATGAATAATTATTTTCACTTTTTAGAAATTTTTATTTTAATAATTTATAAAGTTTTAAATCTTAAAATTCTGCATTAATCTAGTGAGGTGATATTATTATTAAGTAAAAACTATATTTACTAATCATAAATGAAAAAATGCTTACTGCGATTCAACAACCCAGTCTTAAAACAAATTAAATTTTTTTTTGTTTATAAATGTGCTGATTTTTGTAAATGTGTATATCCATTCATGACATTATCAGAAAATAAGAGCAGTAACTATAGTAAACTTAAAAATCTATTGATAATTTTCTAACATTTCTTCAACAAGTGTTTCCATCAGTAAAAAAAATATAAAGCCTAGTAATTAAAATTCAATATTAGAATGTTTAAAATATTTTAAAAATTATTGGATAGTTATTAAGTTATCTGAAAAAAGGTGTTTACCTTGTATTTGTCATGTAAATAGATGTTTGTAAGGTTTATCTAAGGGTGAAATAATTACATAACGAATATAAGGTAAATGTTCCCCCGCCAAATAAACCTTAAGTATCGCTTTTCTTTTTTGAGCTTTAAGCTATAATTTTTTAAAATACTACATTTAAACTAGGTACCTCCATGAAAAATGCTAAAAAAAAAAAAAACCCCAAAAAGTCATCAGCATGCCGTGATGAAAACAGTTTTATTGTCAAAATTGCTCTTATTAAGAGGAATGATCAAAGTATGTATTTATTTATTTATTACGTAATTAAATTTTTTTAAGTCTTTTTAGATCATTCAAAATTTGTTAAAATAAAAAAACTGTTTTTTTGCGTCAACAGTTGTACTAACTTTTAGCATAGCAAATTTTCACATCTTTTTTGTAATGACAGACATTAATTTGGAAGCTCTTGCAAAAATGAAATAATTGTCAGATTTTAATGAAATTTTCAGGACTTATTCACAAATGAACAAAATTATTTTTGAAATTTTTTTTTTTTCTTTTAGAAAATCTTGGTAAAAATTTTTGTCTTTTGTGTTTCAGCCCCTTAATTTTATGAAAGCTTGAGAAATTCATCAAGATAACTTTTAGTGCCAATATTAATTAGAAGTAAAATTGTTTGAATTTAAATTACCGAATTAAAAAAAAAAAAAAAAAAAAAAAATCAGACCGAATCTTAAAAATCTGTTCTGAATCAAAAAATTAAAAAACGCAATAAAAGTAATGCATTATTTAATTAGAGGAGCTTTCAACTGCTTTTATGAATTATATATTAAAAACAATGTTGTCTGAAGAAAATAATTTTTCAACAAAAAATAAACTTTTACAAAATTTATTCTCATTTTTTACAATTTTAAATTGAATAATTTATAAGATTTTTAAATCTTAAAATTCATTTTCAATGAAATAATTCTTAGGAAATATTATAAAGCTTATAGGTAAGGAAATATTATAAAACTTTGCTTAAAAAAAAAAAAAAAAAAAAAAAAGCAGTACCCTGATGAAAAAAAGGACCCATACTTGATTAAAGTTTTTTATCATCTAAATATTTGTTATTGTTAAGAGGAAAGATAAAATAAAAGAAAAAATACCAGAGTATTTTTTGAATACTTTTAAAAAATTTTTTTAACCTTTCTAAAAAGTCCAAAATTTTAGCTAAAATTTTTTTTAAGTCATCCAAATAAGCATAAAATCAATCATTTCATCCATTATTGACAGTTTTGTAAACAAGATAATTTTTCCATTTAAAAATTTTGTAAAATTCAATTTTACTTTTTTCAAAAGTTATTTTAGGAAAATTAAAAAATTAGTATACTTAATGTAATTTGAAACAAACATTACTTAATTTTTTAGCAGAAAAAATTTAATTAGAAATAAGACAAGTATGTCTAACAGTGGTGATTGGTCTTGGAGGTATGAACTTACGTTTAAGTCAATGTATCAACAACTAATGTTAGGGCAATTTATCAGACAGAAGGGCAGAAGTGACAGTATTTTTTATTTTTAAGTGAATCAGCTTATTTAAACTATAAAGTAACTTAAAAATTAAATACTTTCAAAAGTCTAATATTTATTAATTTCTTTTAGGTACTTTTTTAAAAAAGATATGCCCAAAGCCTGCACTATTTCCATTCCTAAAATTAACTCTAAAAAAGAAAAATTAATAATTGCAGCATATCTTTCACTGAAAAAGAAAAAAAAAAAAAAAAAAAAAAAAAAAAAAAATTAGACAAAATATTTAATGAAGAAATATGTTAAAAAAAAAAAAAAAAAAAATATATATATATATATATATATATATATATATATATAATTGCAAAGTGTGATGATGGTCAGTCAGTCAGTCAGTCAGTCAGTCAGTCAGAATTTGATACGCTATCAGGAGAAACAACTGAAGCACACATGAAATTATTTCAGAATCGTGCTTCTGCAGTTTTGCCAGGTTGTGTTTTTAATACATTCTTTCGTATATTAAAAAACTCTGAAAATACAGTTAAATTAAAAGCCATTAAAAGATTTTCTAATTAAATAATAAATTAATCTGTTCTGAAACAAATATTACTTATAGCATAAAATGTTGTATACAAGCATTTCATAAACATGAGGCCTTGTTATTCTCACATCTCCATTGATATAGTGACAGCTTAAGATGTTGACAGGTTATGTATAGTGGACCAGAATTGACAAATTCTGGAATTCTAAGGAAAAAATAGTTGTTTTTTTAACTACCAGGTAATTTTTAAAAATTAAAATACTTTAAGCAATTATCTAATATTTTGATTTTTTTTTTTTTTTTTTTTTTTTTTACTTAACCTTACATTTGAACATGCTTTCTGAAAATATAAAATTTAAAATACTATTAAAAATTCTTAATATTTAATAATTTATACATTTAATAACTGAGATAATATTAATTATAATATCTCAGTTATTAATGTTTTAATTCAATAACTGAGATAAGATAAATGCAATGATAGAGGTAACTCTTGAAATTTTATGCTATTTATTATTAATTTTTATTCTTTTTAAGATAATTTTTGATTTATTCTCTATTATTAATTGTTATAATTGTGATGGTAATGAAATGTTAAAGTTATTTATTAAATTTTTTTTAGGTACTTAAAATTTATTGTATTTGTACACTTATTTTATTTAAGCATAATCCAAAACCTCAAACAATATATGAAAAAATAAATTAAAAAAATGAATGAAACATAAGTTATAAGACTTTTGGAATATTTTGTAGCACTGAAAAAGGCCATTCTTCTCTTTAACTGTCCTCCAAAGTAAAATGAAAAATGCTTATCCATAAGGGGGTCAAACCCATGAAACACTTTAATGATAATGGCACATACAAAACAAAAAGTTTTAATTATTTAAAAAAATTTTGTTGTGATGATTTGTATTCATTTTTTCAATTTTCACTTAGAAAATTTAGTCTTCACTTAATAACTTGACTTTGGCAATGTTTCTGAGAAGTTTTAATGCAAACAATTCTTGCAAAAATTCATTATTCATCAAAAAGATTTTTTCTTCAGACTATGTCCTTAATATGTATATTATTTATAAAAGCAATTAAAAGCTTATCTAATTAAGTAATTAGTTTTATTGCAGTTTTTATTTTACGATTTGGAGCAGATTTTAGGAAACTTGAGTTTGAATATGCATCTCCATGAGATCGCTAAAAAAGAGCATAGCATGATGAAAAAGATGCCAAACTTGAAAACAAAATTTTATCATCTAAATGTTTATGTTATTATTAAGAGGAAAGCTCAAAGTATTTTTGGGGTAATTTTTTTTTTTTTTACATTTTTTTTAATCATTCCAAGCACGTCCGAAATTTTTGTTACAAATTTTTTTTTTTTTGAGTCAGCAAAATTGACAGATAATCATGTCAGACATTTTTTCCATTTTATAAAAAAAATGAAAATCTCAGTTTGAAATTCTTTTAAAAATCAATTATTTTTTCAAAACTTATTTTAAGAAAATCAGAAATTATGTTTATTTAAAAAATTTTGGAACCAGAATTATTTAGTTTCTGCACCAAAAAGGTGTAGTTTGAAAATTAAACAAAGCAGGTCATAACATTTCGCGTCACTTGACAGGTGATGAATGACATATTGACGGATTACATGAGGATAATTTGTTCTACAGAAGGAGAGAAGTGAAATTATTTAGATTTAAGTGAAATTATTTATCTCGTTATTTATAAGGAAAACTCTCAGCACTAATTTTTTTGTACTTAGCTTTCACCTTTACGTTTACGATGCTTTATGGAAAATATATTATAATTAAAATAAGACTTAAGAGTGAGATTAAAATTTAAATGAAATTTTATCAGAAGTGTACATAAAATACTATAATTTTATGTACATTTACTATATTTTACTGTGTTATTTGTATTTCCATTCATTTTATTATTAATTTTGATATTTCATTTATGGGGAAAATGCCATAACTCAGATTAATATAAAAATAAGATCCTATAAATTTCATAAAATACTGATACTTTTAGGTACCCTTCTCAGTTGAAATTGAAAAATCAAATAAACTTCTCCACACGTGTTTCGCAAAAGTAAATGCGTTAACAGCGGAGAACAATGATTAACTCAAATAATACAACTTAATTGTATTCTGGTTGGTCTTCCGTACTTTATAATTACAGCCCGATTATAAACACAAAATTACATTTCTTAATTACTGCGGTCTTCTGATTAGTCAAAACGATACAGTTTACAACGCGCTAAAAAAGATCTATCTCATAAGGACATTCACGAAACCTGATGCGGCTTTTAACTAATTTTATAATATTTTAACAACTTAAAAATGTAAAAATCTATTATAACTAAAGAAATAAAAAATAATTCTTTTGCGTTCAGAAAATATTGTTTATATTCATAAAAACAACTAAAAGCATTTGAAATTAAATAATATCTTTGTTTTATTGAGTTTTTTTGTACGTTACAATTCAGAGCTGATTTTTGGGTAGGGAGGTCCAATTAAAAAAACAAAACATGATTTGCATTCCTCAAAGCCTTGTGCTTTTTAACTATTGTAATCACTAAACCCGATGCGATCGAATTTCTAGAGTTTTTATAAAATTCGTTGGTGGGGGGGGGGTAATAAATATTAAAAAAAAATATTTCTGCCATGACTAATAAATAAACATTTATAATAATTTCCATCATCTATGAATAGTTTCTGAAAGTTTCATTAACTTCCGACAATTATTTTTATTTTTGCAAGATTTTCCAAATTAATGTGTCATACAAAAAAAAAAAAAAAAAAAAAAAAAAAAGGGGCTAAAAAAAATTGTGTAGGTTTAGTTCCGGTGATACAAAGAGAAACAAGGTTTTTTTAATCACAATTTAGAATGTTCTAAAAAGAAGTAAAAAAATTTTTAAAATAATTAAAAAATACTTTGATCTTTCCTCTCAAAAATAACATAAGCCTTTTTAGACGATAAAATTTTGTTTTAGTCAAGTTTGGCGTCTTTTTCATCATGCTATGCTCTTTTTTTTTAGCGATTTCATGGAGGTACTTATTTTTTAACTAAACATTTCGTTGATTTTAAATTCTAGAAAATTTAATGAAATTAAGTGGGGGTTAATAGATGTAAAAAAATAATTCAAAAACAATTTCATTCATTTGTGACTAAGTCCTGAAAGTTTCATTAAAATCCGTCAATATGTGAATTTTTTTTTTTCTAAGAATTTCCAACACAATGTTTTTTTTTTACCTAAAAAGGCGCTAAAAAAACTAATGGTAAATTTATTACGTAGGCCGCTGACGTAAAAAAAAAAACATTTTTTTAACCAAATTTCGAACGTACTAGAAAGGATGAAAAAATTTAAAAAAAAATCCCTTGGTCTTTCCTCTTAGTCTTAAACATTTTGAAGATAAAAAAAGTTCTTTTTTATTAAGTTCGGGGCCTTTTTCATGCTGTTTTTTTTTCTTCGGCGATTAGTGGAGAGAATTGAGTTAAAAGTAAAAAAAACTTAGTAAAGACTTGGTTAAATTGACTACGTTCACTCACTTTGAACTTTTTTTTTTTTTTAATGCTTTTTTGAAACCTAAACGCTCCAAAGCAAAGGCGAGAATTTTTTTTTTATATCCTTTAAATTAAAAAAAAAAAACTGTTGCTAAAAGGGGAAAAATTCGAAAACCATCATTAAAACATTTTCCAAAAATCTTATGATTGAAGATATGGAAACCGGGAAAACGTCTGTGACTAACTGCAACGGGATGAATTTCAAAATTTAAACAAATAAGTCATTTTATTTTTAAATAAATATTAATTTCTGTAAAGATTTTTTTCTGTCCATTCTGAAAGAGTGTGTTTTTAAATTATGCAAGCAAAAATAAAAAGAAAAAAGTCTTATTGAATTATTCGGGACGAATTCAGTATGTTCACACTTGATATTGATACTGAATATTTTACTGAAATATCTTCAGAGATTTCTTAAAAACAGTAAAAAAGAAAAATTTCCTAACACCTAAAAAAATAAATACACTGCACGCACGTAAACAACCTCCCCAAAATACTTCTACGTTTTCTAATAAAATAATTTATACAATTCATTCATTAACGAATGCTAAGAATTTCGTTCGAAACGGATAATTTTAGTGAGTGGGTAGCGATTCTTCGTTTTATTTCGGAAAAAAAAAACGCATCCATGTTGGTGGTACCTAGAAGACAAGGACAGAATATTTTTTGTCTTTGTTTAATTATATCTACGTACAACATTACAATTACTTTTTTTAATTTACAAAAGAAAATAAGCAATATATAAGCTTTTGAGCTTAAAAAAGCAAAAATGTGGCATGTCTGGTCAAAATTAAAATAAACTAAGTACGTAAGTCAAGGGAGGGAAAGTTATTTTCTTTTTGTTTTTCTTAAACTAAAAGATAAAAAGGTTTATGCGTTTTTTTTTTTTACCGTTTTGATTTTTGTTTTCTTTTTCGAATGAAAAACATTAACTATATAAAACTTCACTGCATAAAGTGTCTTGTGCGAGTAATAAAACTTCTATATGTAACTTTTCTCTTTCTGTAAGAGAAGACTACACAAAAAATAATAATAAACAGAAAATTCAGATTAAGACACTTGCACTGGTCTCTACACATAAATAAGGAAAAATATTTTTTAAATAATTTTTTTTTAGTGCCCAGATTAAAAATGAAAAAAAAAACAAAAAAAAAGTTTTATTTGGTGGGAAATTGGAAATTCCTAATACAAGAGCCCGCAAAAGATTGCTTTTTCTTTTTGTTTAGTAACAGTTTATCTAGTCTCTTAAAAAAAGATGAATCAAATTATGCTTTATTTCATCTTAGATTAACTTTCATTACACAAGGTTCAGCACCTACCTCCCTTCAAAAAGGAAACCGAAGATGAGCACGTGGTTTTGCTACTAACTTTTTTGTACGATAAAAATAAAATATCAAGCCATGAAAACGAATGAAAATAAAAAGTATTTTAAGAAATTCTGCTGCAATTAGAGGCCTTGTTAAAAGGTGTAGGTTTTGAACTTTTGAAAACACAGGGACTAAAAATCTGAGATTTATTTTTTTTATGAAACAAAAAACTCAAAAATTGCTAGGACTAAAAAGTACATAAAAAAGTAAAACTTAGTAAAGCGTGTTTAATTTTAAAACAGTAAAGCCCCGAGAGTAAAACGTTGTAAGTCAAAAAAAAGTGTGTTAGATTTTCAAGTGCGAATTTTTAAAAATAAGGAGTCGAATGGTCAGTTAAAAAATAAAAGCATTTAATTAAATAAATCTTAAATGATTTTAAGAGTTATAAAACTAAAAGTAAACCCCTTTTCCTATAATCAATGAATGAATAATCAATGAAGGCGATTACTTTGTGTGCGTGAGTGTTAATATGCACAGCTTATTAAACCATCGAAATCAAAGATGCGAAGTATAGGTGGTAAAAAAAAAAAAAAAAAAAAATTGTTTTTTTTACTATTTTGAAAACCCACCTTCTTGATAACTTCATTGTCAGGAATTAAAAGCTGTTTGATAATATTCTCTAGTTCGGATACCATGGTTGGCGCAAATGAGAGAATACTTTGTAGTTTTTATACAAAGGTTGTAAAAAAAAAAAAATTGCAAAGTAGAATAATTAAATATAAAAAAAGAAATCTTTCTTAGTCAACAAAGTATTCATCACTCAGCTTCCACTATTTATACATGCACTTGTCAGTCTCCAAAAATTGAAGAGCTACAACAAATACATGCATACTACCAAGGTTTTACACGTGTTACATTTTTTTTTTAAAATACATGCTTTATTTTGAAGTTACACTTTTTATTATTTTTTTGCAAAATAATTAGTGAACAAATATAATGAGTTAAAGTAAACTGAGGAAAATAAATAAGTGTACAAGGGAAACTACTTCCTTTTTCTTAATTTTATTTCATCAAGCACGATTGTTGTACTCGTCTATTTTCAATTGTTGATTATAATCTCTTGTTATTTCTTTCTTGTGTCTTTTGCAAATTTAAATGTGATGTGCTAACATAAAAACGCAACCTTCACCAAAGCCTTCTTAACAATTCTAAACCAAATCTAATTAGCACACCACATGTCTAAAAGTGGACACATTATTTATCATCGTGGTGTTTTGTGATAGTCACAGCTCAGCAAGCTGTTAATTTCATATTTGATGCAAGAAGGCATGGAAAAAACAAGAACAGCAAGATTGAATGGAATGTGTATGATATGTACCGACCAGGAAAAAACAATATCCCAGCTGATACGCTCTCACATGTCCAGTGCAATGCACTTACAAACATAGGAAAACTACAAGAAATACACAAAAATCTTTGTCATCCCGGTATAACCATGTTGGTTCATTTTGTTAAAGTAAGAAATCTTCCATACTCTATTGAAGATGTTAAAAGAATGTGTACAGTATATGCAGTGTGTGTGCTAGATAGAAATGACGCTTCTATACACCAGAAGCAGGACACCTGGTCAAAGCAACTCAACCGATGGAACAACTCAGCATTGACTTTAAGGGACCCCTTCCTTCAACTTTGAAAAACCGCTACTTACTTATGGTGATAGATGAGTACTCGCGTTTCCCTTTTGCCTTTGCATGTACAAGCACAAATACAGACTCAATAATACAGAGTCTAAATCAGATATTTACAGTATTTGGCATGCCTTCTTACATCCATTCAGATAGAGGAACATCATTCATATCAAGGGAATTGCGCAAATATCTCACCAATCTTGGAATTGCTACTAGTTGGACATCACCTTATCATCCACAAGGAAATGGTCAGTGTGAATGGTATAATGGAATTATCTGGAAACACATCTCATTGACCTTAGCCTCAGGAAACCTTAAGAATCGCAATGGGAAATAGTATTGCCTGAAATGTTACACTCCATAAGATCTCTCCTTTGTACTGCTACTAATGCCACACCACATGAAAGACTCTTTTCATACCAATGGCAAACTCCCAGCAGCCATTTTTTACTTACTTGGTTATCTATGCCAGGACCTGTTCTTTTGCGTCAACATGTCCGAGCCAATAAGTATGAAGCATTGGTTGATGAAGTACTATTACTGGAAGTAAACCCACAATATGCTCACATAAGATTCACCAATGGACATGAATCTACAGTATCTGTAAGTGACTTAGTACCAGCAAAGAATTCATTACAAAGTGGGGAAGCCGTAGATGATAACCTCCAAAAAGATTTAGACGATTCTACATCCACTAAAATAAATGAAAACAATTCATATGAAAAACTTGAAGTAGATAGCAACAATCTACAAACTATCATTAACCCAGAGATTACAACTTCTTCTCCAAAGGATCTAAAGACTACTACCTCTCATGTAATGTCAAGAAATCCTGAGATACCCAGACGATCCCAACGGGAAATTCATAAGCCAAAAAGATATCAAGAACTGTAAATAAATAAATAAATAAAAAGTAGGGGAGAATGTACTATACTTATCTGCCCTTGGCGTTTTTGTTATGGTAATTACCTCCTTCACTAGCATTCTTCAGTTGACAAACTGCTTAGTCAGGGAATGTTTTGTTAAATAAATCCTTGTTAAGGAATTCCAGTCTTGTCAGCACATTTCAGCATCCTTGCCCTGACCAAGGTGCCTTAAAGCTAGGGTTAACGCCCAAACTTGTCAGACCCTTGCTTCTGAAAAGCAGCTCCCAAAATTTTGATTCTTATCAGAGATAAGAATATATTTTCTGACAAATGAGAGGGCTAGGAAAAGGTATAGCAATTTTGGAGGGAAAAGTTCCTGATATTTCTGAGCCTTCTAATTTCCATAAATATGGAGAATATGCGCTTCTTTGGCAGTGAGTACTTGATACCATTTTTGATAACATCGGGTTGGCGATAGAACACCAGTCATCTTTGGAACATGTTTCAAGAAAGAGATCTACCTGCTGGGTTGTAAAGACAAAATGTCAACCTACTACTAAAAACTAATTGAGATCTGCCTCCTTGCAACTAGAAATTCCTGTCATTGGCCTACAAACTCATTCAACTACAAAATTTGGATCTTCTGACAGTTTCCTCTCTGATGAAATCTATGTGAGTGTTAACCCTTAAGAATGATTTCCTAGCTTAAAGAAATTTTAGGTGCTCAGAGAAATATTTTGAGCAAGCCTTTTTTTGAAAATTTTTTTCCTCCTTTAAGTTAAAGGAATTTTCTTTCCCCTTTCTTTCTCTCGTATTTGTATATATCCTGTTAACTTTTTTGTGTATGTATATAAACATTTTCTGCTTTTATTGTTACACCCCAAGCAGGAGTTTGAGTCTTTATTCTTCCGCCTAAAAGAGAGAATTATCTGCTCTAATTTTTCAAGCTACTGTTGCTTTTATCAATTCTGTCACATTCAATCTTAACCCTTTCATGTGGGAAGGCTGGGACAAATTTCTCACAGGTTTTCTGTGATTTGTGTTTGGCTGAGAGTATGTAATGGTGATTGATTTTGAAAATTAAAAAGTCACCTTTTTTTTGCAATCCAAATGGATGAGTCAAGTGTTGGTTTTTGTGAGATACATCCACATTGGGTTCAAGATTCAAAATAGTTACCCTCATCCAGGAAATGAATTCACTAAGCCAATCTACTCACTATGTGCTTCACAGAGATGCATTGGCATCAAAAACTCTTCCAAGATTCCTTCATGATAACGTGTCAATCGTAATTGAAGTAATCAACTATATCAAAGGTTCTGCTCTTAACACAAGGCTGTTTCAGTAATTCTGTCAAGATTTGGAAGCAGGACATGATGCCTTGCTTTTTCATATGCAAGTCTGATGGCTGTCCAAAGGAACAAGGAAAGATTATTCTTTTGGAAGAGTTGAGAAATAATGACTTCCACATTCAACTGACTTACTTGGCTGATATTTTTAAGGAGCTTAATGAACTCAACAAGAAGCTTCAAAGAAATAATATGAAGAGGCACTTCAGGAGTAATTCCTTGAGCTCTACCATGACTCTTCTGCTAAGGATGAATACAATGGAGAGGGTTTGGCTGTCCATTTCCGTTCAGTATCCAAAACTGGACAGCAATGCACTGAAAGTGTTAATGCAGTTTTCAACGGTTTATTTGTATGAGGCAGAGTTCTCAGCACTTACTAATGTTAAAACAAAATTCTGCAGTCATCTGAATGCTGAATCTGATCTGAGGTGTGCTCTAGGATGGGCTCCCCCAATATTGATCTCTTAGTGTCACAAAAACAAGTTCAAAGTTCTCATTGATTAATTCTTTTGTTAGCATCCTCTGTTGTTAAATAAAAACAAAAATGTTGTCATGAAACCACTTGCTTTCTCTTCTTTTTGGTGACATGTTTTGAGTGTTGGCAAATGAGTTGGTTGGCTAATTGGAAGAGGGAAGTGGGCCAAAAAAGGTTAGGAACCACTACTGTCAAGAGTAAAATTTTAATAAGATAATAAAACGTTTATATATCTAACTGGTTTTCATGTATCCCATCTTTTTATATATATATATATATATATATATTTAATATAAATAAAAATGAACATAATACATCCTCGAATAACTCTAAACATTTCAAACTACTACACCATAATACTCATAAACACTAATATATCCCTCACTGATCCAAGTAAAAAAATAAAATTAATTATATGCTATACTAAATTTAATATAACCAACCAAGTCATCCATAACAAATCTTCTCTATCAACTAGCATCTTACAAAAGACCAACATTGTATATCAATTTAAATGTCCTTTGGGAGATTGCATCTCTGAAAAAAAAGTTAATACATATGTTGGTTTTAGAACAATGATGATGACAAGAAGGCTTATGTTTCACTTGAACAATCATAGTTCAGTCTCAGAACATTTAAAAGAACACTCATATACGTATTCACAGTTTAGGAGGATATTATTAAAAAATCCATCAGTGCTCCGTCAAGATAATAAGCAAAAATTTAAAATTCTGGAAGCCCTTTATATAAGAGAATTGTGGCCCAACATAAATAAAATCAACTACAAGTATAGCAACAAAGTTCTTAAATGTTTGTAGCAGCAAAGTGTTATATAAAAAATACTAAATTAAAATACTACAATTAAAAAATCTTTTAAAAACTTTTTCAAAAATCTTTTAAAAATCATATAAGTTACCTCCCTTGCATAGAGGTTAAAAAAAGATTTTTGAATTTATGGTGTTAACACATAACACATCCATAAATATGCAAATCCTGAAGATGGTCTCAGATGAGATTGAAAGTACTTGAGAAAATAAAAATTATTTGAGAGAAAATTTTCGAATTTTTCTTAAGTAATTTTCTACAGCCACCAAGAAATCAATTTGTGGACTTGAAAGAATTAAAACTAAAATAAATATACATGATATGTCTAAATTATTTAACCAAACATACATATATATATTAGGAAAATTAATTGCTGGATTGAAAAAGAAAAATTAATTGCTTAAATTTATGTATATGTATATTTAATCAATTAATGACTTTTTTTTCAATCTGACTATATTTCTTCTTATTATAAATGTTATTTTAGTGCATACATTTTAGTAGGAAAGTCTATCAAGAGGTACATTTTCTTTAATAAGAGTCCTGATATTCTAAACTAGTAGACATCAATTTAACTGTAAATAAACATTTTTTTCTCCTTGCCTGAGCTATATTACACTTAGTTCTCTATATAAATATATATAAAATCCATGTATGTGTTGAATTCTTTTATTTTGCGATTGATGATATTTTAACTGAATGTTATTACACTCATAATATTTCACCAATTGAACAGTTTGGTTTTCTTCAGGTTTCTGTCTAGTGCTTAGTAACTTTGGAATTTCGAACCAAACACTTTATTCAGTCTACAAAAGTAAATCATTTTCATTTCACTTTCCAGGTTTAAAAGATATTTTATATCAAGTTATATTCACTTTTGTGTCATTTGCCCATTTCTTCCACTAAACTAGATGCTTAGTCTTCAAATTAGATCTCTTTCTAATTCACTCTACATGCAGACCAGATGTAAATACTAACCAAGCAGAAATTCTTAAAAATGTATAAAAAGTTTTATAAAAAAGTAATGTAAAATAATTAGAAGGTGAATATAAAATAATTAAAAATAATACAATACAGTTTGCTTATTGCTTTTTCTCTTGAAGGGAGAATATAACAATTTTTATAAAAAATGTAAATTTTATAAATGATTAAAAAGGTGAAGATAAAAAACAAATATTATAATAAACTAGGTTTGTTTATTTCACTTACATTTAAGAGAAGTGTTTAAAATGATTAAAAGAAAGCCAAAATTAACTAATAAATTTGATGTAAAACATTTTAAACTTTCTAAAAATAGAATGGTCATAAAGAACCCAACAAAAATAAGTTTGTTAAATGTGAACAGTTTGATACTTCTAAGATTCAATTTTTAAATTTCAAAAAGTGATACATTTTTTGAGATTTTTGATGAGGAAAGTGACTTTCTCCTATGCAAATTTAAAATTTGTTGCTCACCTGGAACCTATTTGATGCCTGTATAAGAAGTTGTGGAATCTTCCACATCTGCCAGTCACCCTCACGGAGAAATGTACTCTTCCCTGTGGAGATTATTGTGACAATCAAACATACATACATGGAAATTGTATGACAAGCATTCATTGGTTAATCTCCTCAAAACTAGCTTGTTGATTGGTCAATTCTGACCAATCAAATCACCTGCACACGACAAATCTGTTTTCCCACTCACTATGCTCTGAGCCAGTCACGTGATACACCATCTTATATAAACAAAACACAAGTGGTTCTCTGCCTCTTTTTCTCCACTCTTGCATCTCATCTCTTGCTGCCAAAATGTAGCCTTCAAGAACTCCCGTCTTGACCATGCAGTCAGACGTTAAAGAACATTACAACATTCATGCAAATACGAACTCTTAACTCTTCTGAACTCTTTACAAATACACAATTCCTAACATTCAACAGGAACTCATTCTTCTAAACTACAGTTTAATAATTAATTTTACCTTTATGAGCTCCAGTACAAATATTTCAAAATCTAAGAGACATAACTCTATCAAACCTTTATCTGATGTACACTAAGACTAATAAATTCAATTGTTATGTTTTGAATCATTATTTTCTGTCTTGTATTAATTGTTGTGGATGGAAGATTATTGAACACACCCAATTTTAAGCCTTCTCACCATTCAAACCTTCTGATACTTTCTAACACTTCACACATCCGCAACAAAGTCAAGTTGGATGGAAAATCAGAAGTTATAAGGATCAAGAAGAATACAAGAATTTAAGAAGGGCACAAGTAAAATATCATGTAACAATTTTTGCCTCTGAACAGACACATGTGTGGGGCCCATGTTAAACCATATTTTGTCTCACGTTTACCCTGGTAGGGAGGCAAATAAATCTCAACATCTGTTCTGTTAAGCTCTGCTTCAATTATAATTTCTAGTAATGTCTAACTCCATGACAATATTTCATGTCAGAATCTATCTTACCTTTATAAGTTTACCATTCATTCATGCATTGAATATTGCTGCCACATATGGTCTGGTACTTCTGCTATGTAACAAGAGATTGTTGGCAAATCTAAAGCTCCTGACCTGGCATCCCAGCTTCACTTTCTACCACTATAATGTAGCTTTCCTGTGGCTTTTCTGTAAATATTTTTCATGGTAATTGTTCTGATAAGCTTTCCTCTTTTTTACCTACACTTATTGAATTTAAGTGCAAATACCAGATTGGCAGTTAGGCCTCATCATTTTACTGTTGAAATTGCTAGATGTAACTATAAGTTCTATTCTGCTAGTTTCTTCTCTTTTCCAACTTCTTGCTTTCTAATCAACTTTGACCTTCAAGAATTTAAATGCAATGTCACTTGTCATCTTCTGTCTTTTTGAATCATGTTTTTTTTTATTATCCTCTCTCCTTAATAATGTTTTCCTTCAGACTCTTTTACACTTAGTAATCCCTTGCATTTTAGTGGCTTTATCACCTTACTTGGGGTGAAAAGATTTAAAAAATAGAGTTTTGACTTTTGAAATTTAAAAGAAACACAAGTTTATTCAGAATTAGGAAAATTTGAACAAAACTTTAAAAAGTAGAATAGTTAATTAAAGCACAGTCTACAAAAACTGTGTCAGATTATAATATTAAAATTCATAGGAGATAGTTCTATTTTTTTTTTAACCAAGATCCAAATGTGGTATTATGCTGTCACTAGCTTTGGTGCACAAAATGCAATACTTGTTAAACAAATAATCATTTACCAACTACCCAACAAAACTTTGTTTTAGGGCTGCACTGATTCTCACATGCATATAATTGTTACTTCTACAGATTTTAGTAATTCTCCTTCATATTTTCTTTTAACAAAATTAACACTATATTTCCTATGATGTCTATTTGTTTTAAATATGAAAATAATATCATTTCTATCTGAATTTCTTTTATACTATTTACATGCAGACAATTGTCCTCATTTTTGTTGTTATCAAATTTCTGCTGTTATGCCCTCCAGGCTTCATCAGGTGTATATTGATCTAGTTAATCTACAGAGTATTCTGAACTAAACACTTTATTTAATCTATGGAGGTAAACTGTTCTCATTCCAATGCCCATGTGTATGGGTATCTCATTTAGTTCTTATTTTTAGTACTGTTCAGTTATTGCTTGCTTTGTTTCCATTGAGTACAATTACACACCACCCAGTTTAAAGTGTTGGTTCATGAATTTGGTGACATAGTAATTGTGAATTCAATCCATGGGCCAGGCATTAGACAAATAAAACACTGGGTATGTTACCAGAATTCTTATGTTACTTTTCCATTTAGTCACTATTGAGAGTGGTGCACTTGTTCCACTAGTGCATGAATGCATAAATAGCTGCCTTAAAGTGTAATGGTGGAGAAATAAATAAATAAAAATGGATAACAGAAAACCAAAATTTCACCAGCTCTAAATATAGACAACTAATAAAAATCATCAGGCAACAAAACCATAATTCAGTCAGCCAATCATAAAGTTTTTACAAATAGGATGTAAGAAAATAAATAAATAATAAAAAGGAGACCAAAATTTCCCCATTTGTAAAAATTGCTAGTTCAATCAACCAATGGCCATGTGTTTTATCAGAGAGTGAGGAAGTGTGTGTTGTCACTCCCAAAGTCAAAAGGAAAACAGACTGAGCCTTTCAAAAATCATGCTGTCTGTAATTATCATTAGAGGTATTAATCTAACATTATACAAATAAAATATTGACCATATGTTACCAGACTTCTTATGTTACTTTTCCATGTAGTCACTATTAAGATTGATGCATTTGTTCAATCAGTGCATGAACACATAAATAGGCTCTTTAAAGAATATATCAAGTGACTGGAGCCACCTGTAACAGCAGCATTGTCTGTGTAGAATTGCTTTTTGGGTAAATATAGCTTGAGGAGTCCAAACAGAAGATAATCTGAAAGAGCCAAAGTTGATTCCATGATCTGGAAGCATCTGTCATCACTGACCTCCTCAAAATTCAAAGATCAGCAATTAATGAAAAAAAATGATCGCAACTGTTTTCTAGGACTACAAAAGTTGCAATAATCATGGACTTCAAACCATATGGTTATACAGTAAATCCAGTCAGGCACTGTGAAACATTGGAAAGACTAAGGGAAGTTCTGCAGCAAAAGGAACAATATATTTTTTAAGCGTGACATTCACAATAGCTAACCAGACTAGTGGCTTAAACAATACAGTTGAGTTTTTTTTTACCATATCCACCACATAGTTCTGACTTGACTCCTTCATATTATCATCTGTTTGGGCTCCTCAGGCAACATTTATCTGGGAAGTTGCACTACACAGATCACAGTACTACTGCTAAGGTGCAAGGGTGGCTTCAGTTGCTAGACACCATGTTTCTGAAGGTGAATATATATACACTTGTGTGCCAATGCAACAAATGCATCAGTCTTAAAGATGAATATGTGAGAAAGTAGCATAGTACTAGCATAGAAATAGGCATTTTCAACTAGTAGAAATTTGTACCTTACTTTTTGGGCATCCTTCATAATTTATTAATTAAAACTCCATAATGTATCAACATAAACTGTTTAACAATTAACATGATTTTTCTAAATGTTTCTCATTTTCTTTTAATATCATTTAATTTACTAAACTATAAATCGGTTATCACTACAGAACTGCATTCAAGCAAGATAAATAAAAAACGCAAGTTATTCTTGAGAAAAACCTAGTTGCAAGCCTAAAAGAAAAAAAAAATATTATTAAACACAAATAAGCCAAATTAATTTTGGTAAGGGAGATAACTTTTAGTTAATTTGAATACAGTTTCCTCCACTTGAATTCTTTCTTTCAGTTATTGTTATTAAAAAAAAGATAACAAAACTTAGCCAAGTTCTTATGTAAGATATTGAATTCAAAACATATTGGAAGCATCACAGGGTAAACATATTAACGTATTTTTTATTTATATACGTGCCAATGGGATAAAAACACATTAGACGAAATTGGAAAATGTCAAGAGTCAAGACAATGCAAATTGCAGGAACTTACCATCATCAGCGGATACCTAGATGCTAAAATATGAAAGGAAAAAGTCAGGGAAATAGTTGACAAGTACAGACTAGGACACTGAAATGAGTACAGAGAAAAATTGGTCTAATGGTACAAACAACCAAATATTTGTAGTAGGATTAGGTAGTAGTAACACCATATGGAAATATACACTTTCTTTTTAATTAAGAGAGTGACAAAGAAAACTCTCTCTCTCTCTCTCTCTTTCTCTCTCCTCTTATACACATCCTTTCCTTCTATTGTTCATATCCTTGGCAACTGACAGAACCCATCCATAGCTTATGTGGGTCAGCGAACATCATAAAAAATCAACCAACAACATGTCCCACGAAAAATCAAAGAGAAAACACAGATGTATCAGACCAAATAAAAAGAAATAAAAAAACACATTTGCAAGGAGAAGAAGTGGGAAATTGGTTTGATATAGCAGTTTGAGACGCAAGGGCAGGAGATTCATTGGCTGTGAGTTTGACCGGACGTACAACTCCAGAAGAAAAAGAAGAAGAAAGGATGAAATTTAGCAAATTAATTTCTGTCAACCAAAAACACAATGACCCTGTATGAACTCTCAAATCACAAAAGGACTAAGATGATAATCACCCACTTTAACCACTGTAACCACATTGAGTAAACAATAAAATGCCACTATAGACAATAAATTTGGCCTTTACTTATGTATTAGCCCAACCTTCATCTCTATATACCATATATTAAACAACAAGTGGTTTTAAGAGTACCCAAGAAACTTGTGGACATAGAGAAACCTACGAGACATGAAGAACCAGACTGACTATAACAATCAATAAAAGATTCAGGTATTACAATAAAATCTATCTATATACCAATTGTGGAAATGACCACCACAAAATCAAGCTAAAAACCATGATAATCAAAGAATCCCAAAGCAACACCTCAACTACAATATAATAGACTCCAGCTAGAATGACTCGACTTGCAAAGAAATGTAACTGGAAATTAAAAGTGGAAGTCATTAAGAGAAGCTCTATTGACATCAGAGAACATGATCATCCAAAACTAAAAGAAAGTATAAAAATTCATAATAAAGAATAAATGTAAAATTATACAAAAATAACTGAAGGGTAAATGAAAAAAATAATACAACAAATTAGGTTTGTTTATTACTTTTTTGAGGTAGTGTTTAAAAAAGATATTTATTAAAAGAAGAAAATTTACTGATATGTATTCTTTAAATAAAAACTGCTAAAATGAAGCCAGAAGGTTAGTAAAAAAATGGCTAGAATAAAATATGATGTGTAAAAGTTTGTATATCTGATGTAAAAAAAAATGTCCAAAAATGAAGCATGACAGATTATAAAAATATATATATATAAAATTTAGCTCTCAAAAATTTGTAAAATAAAAATATATAGTGGTGTAGGGATATAGAAGTCACTTATTTCCCTTTAGGCCGAAAATAAGCCCTGTAGTCGCATTATGACCGCTTCATGACGTCACTCCATACAGTGACCCAGAGCAGGAGTCAATTTTCAGTTTGTGAATAGCAACCAATTGAGAAGGTTACTTTCTGCTAGCCTGGGCCTTTGGCTCAGGCTGAGGCTAAATCTGCCGCCCGAGCTTACAAGCACATAATGCTGTTTCCCTTTGGGACATAGGTGAACCTGGCCCATTTAAACCTGGAGTCTTCTTTAGTTCAGGAATATCTTCAAATTATATGTAAGACATTCCTTCTGTTCCTCCTTATACTTTGTTTTCCTATGTAGACATATGTGATATATTTTTCTTCACTTGGAACATGCATATATATGGTTTTTCATATGTTGTAGTTTATATAAAAGTCTCTCTTTGAAAATAGAGCATGTTTGTTATCCTTTTCTCTTTCAGCCATTCTGTCTGTGAGGAGAAACATAATTGGGAGAATATATCTTTCTTCCAAGCCCTCTCATTACAGTGGTGTGTGGCTTAGGGGTTAAAATGAACAGTTGATTTACCCACACCAAGAATATTAATGGAGGATGGTAATAACAAGGAAACACAAGAGGAATTTTAACAAAACAAATAAGGAATTTATTTAAAAATTTACACACTTGAAGTTGTGTCAGTAGCTCATTCCAGGAAAATAAATCAGAATTTTTTAATGTCTGTAGTTTTAACAAATTGTCATGAAGAGGAAATGTTCATACAACAGATTAAATGATATGACACAATATAATATCCAAAATGTTTAAAACAAAGGCAAGAGAATTTGTTGCTCACAGAAGGATATATGGTTGCATATGTTCAAAAGTAGACAAAGGGAGATAGTTTGAAATACTTAGCTTTCTTGGATTGTTGAAGGAAATTTCTTTGAAGTGCCATGTGCTTGATTAAGGCTGATAATATCATTGGTGTGTAATTTGGCACTGGCAAAAATTTCAACACTGGACATGTGAACAGAAACAAAACTTTTCACATGACTTCAGGCACTCTTATTAATTTAATTTTTCACCTCATTTTATATCAAAAAGAATTTTGCAGTCTAGCTACTCTTTTTCCTTTCCTCTTCTTGGCTTGCCAGCCAATCTCTGTGAAGGCAAGGTTTTCATTGGTCCACAAGCAATTTCACATAGTCTTGCAAATTTATTTCTGTCTTTTTCCTCAGCTCACCCAAATTTAGAGGGAGTGGGTAAAGGAAGTTATTATTATTTCGTACTCACCACAGGTCTCAAAACCTTCAAAAATAAAATTTGTGAACAGGTATAGTTTAAAGAGAAGCATTCTGTGATTTTTAACCAATGGAGAAAGTAAATTATGTACTATAGTTATCAATTTTTGATTCAATTTTGGAGCTGATTTGAGTTTATTTAAGAAGTATAGTTAGCCTAATAGAAGGGACTTAGTTTTCATAGGTGAATGACTGTGGGTATTTCTGATATCTGAACAAAAAAAAAATTAAAAGTCACCAATGATGATGAAAAGAAAGAAGCAGAACAAAAAAGAAAAGAAAGCAGACAGCAGATTCTAGAACTATAGAGAAACAGTTATCTTTCTATAGTTATTTGTATAAGTTTGTCACTAAATTAGAGGTATTAACCATTGTTATATTAAGTGTATGGTGGCAGAACAAAGAAGAAACAATGAAGATTTAAAGAAATAACCAATTGTAATAATGTAAAATAAAAACAAATGATAAATTGGTGTAAATGTCTCTAGTTAAAAAAGAGATAAGCAGAGTTGTAAAAGACATCTGGTGAAGCGTACAGAAGGAGAGAGAGGATGAGTTGTGATTACTGGGGTGACAGCCTTTGGCAAGCTGTCTCTTGAAGATGGGAGATTGCTTTCCAATGAAATCTGTGAACCCAACTGCAAAAAATGTCCCTTTGATGGGCTTTTATGTCCTTTCTTAGGCTAAAATCAGCTCCGGTTTTTATTTTGTTTCTTTAGGTGGGAGTGGGTGTTATTGGGTAGAAATTCTGAATTGTATTGCTTATTTTTTCTTTGAGTGTGTGAGTAAAAATGGAAAATATGTGTGGAACCTTGCACAGTTGACAGAATTTCAATTCAGCTTTGAGCATTCAGATCCAGCTAGTGGTGGAAATTAGTCTAGCATGAATCAGAAGATCTGGCTTTTGGAAGAATGTAGCACCATGATTTTGAACTTTTTATGAAAATACAAGGTTTATCTCATTTTTGAATCTCAGTCTGTAAAACTGAAGTTTGCTGCTAAATAAAAATCCAGGTTGAAAATCTTCAAAGTGTACTAATTCTATAATTTTTGCCCAGGGTAGTAAATATTGTCCTTGAAATTCCCTTGAAAAATACTACAATACTTATTGAAAATAACAATCAGTGAAAAGCATTTGAAATTATTTAGCAGAAGAAATACATTTCATTAGGAAAATGTAAGATTATATGATTCTTTGGTGACCAGACAAAAAATAATACAAATAAGCTGGGAAGTTTTCACTCCACTGACGTTATTCACTAACTGTACCTGCTAAATGCCATTTAATTGAATTTTTATATAATTAAGTTCTCTGGAAGACTACAAAAGACTCCTAAAGCTAAGTCTAAAATTTTAAAATTTGTCTCATATTTACATTATAAACAGGGTGAACGTTTTGGTCAATATAATTTACTAGTGTACCCCTGCTGTTTTAATGATGAGGTACAATGAAACAAAAGTTTTGAAACAATGTACTGATAGTCAATAAAGCAGAGATCTAGAATTCACAGCTAAAATAGAGGCAACTGAACTGTTTAATTAATCTATTCCTTTTATATTTTTTAGACAATGGTATCTATGATTCCTAGCATCATATAAATCACTTTTTGATCAATATTTTTTTATGTTAAAAATTTTATGTGTTTAATATATCAGTGACTCGAAACAGAAACATCTCTTGAAATAAAAAGATAAGCAACAGAATGGCAAAGAGGGTAATGACAAAACCTATCTCAAGAGCAAGTTGAAGCAAGACATGCACTTGTTTGTTAACAAAGGTATCTGTATGCTTCCCAAGGAAGGCTTGAACAAAGATTGCAGTCTAAGAAATGTAGTAATTAGGGAACAAATTATTTAAATGGTTCATTTTGCTTAGGAACTAATTTTGTCTAAATAAAGGTAAATATTTTATTAGTTATTAGCTATAAAAGAATTAAGGGAAATAACCTCTCATAAATTTACTACCTTAAGTTGATTTACCTCCCTTCCTACTACAGAGTGTGACATGAAAGATTCAGCAGTAATTATTATATAATAGATGAGATACTTCAAGTATTTTTATGGAAAGATTTGACAGTTTATAAAAAGGAAAGTTTTATAATTTCAGCTTAGGCTGTGACACCTGTATGCTCTTGAGATTTTCCAACCTGCTTGCATCAGAGATCATCATGGTATCACAGTACATACATTGTTGGAATTGGGGGGCTAGTACTATGAGAACAGTGTGCCAAATATTTGTCAGATTGGAAACAGCCATGTTAATTCTCTCAATACCTCTGAAAGAGAAATAAGAATGTTAAAATTTGGTGGATGCCACATAATGTTACATTAAGTTCTCTTTATAGTGCATTAAAGACATGTTCTTAAATAACTGACACACTCTGTATATACAAAGGATGCTGAAAAGCTCTTGGCTTGACTTACTTTCCAAAATATTGCCAATATTCCAGTGACCAAATATCAGAAAATTGAATTTGAGATGTGGGTTGGGACTGGAACTATTTATCACCCCTTTATATATATATATATATATATATATATATATATATATATATATATATATATATATATATATAATGTGTCTGTGTGTGTGTCTGTGTCTGTCTGTCTGTGTGTGTGTATCCGTCCGTCCATCCATCCGAGTGGTTAGAATGTTTGATTTCCAACGTTGAGACTCAGGTTCAGTTCTCAGCAGAGTCTGGTCACTTTTTCTGGGGAGCCAATTCCAGCATGCATCACCTTTGAAAAGTACCTGAAAACCATAACATGGGTTAACCCAAGCCTTGTGAATAAAATTAGACAAAACTGTTTGGAAGGCACTGATTGTTCTGCTAGCACAAAATCTCAAGTCAGAGTGGTTGAGGGTTTGAGTGTACTGGCATTTTTCAAACTGCTGATCATGTTTGATTATATGCTCATTCCCAGAACAATATCTATATCTCTCTCTCTATATATATATCTATATCTATATCTATATATATATATATATATATATATATATATATAGGCAGTATATCATCATTCAAGCATGTTTGGTTGAATAATCTAGACATTATGTCTATTTATTTTTATTTTAATCCTCTCAAGTTCATGGATCAATTTCTAAGTATTGGTACAAAACTGATTAAGAAAGACAATATAATTATTCTTATAGTTTTTATTTTACCAAGTACTTAAAAGTCATTAAATTATTTAATAATTAATCAACTTATCTTTTTACTGACTACAAACTTTTGCAGAAAACTGCTCATTAGAGTTGGATGGTCGTCTAAATCTATTGAAATATATATGAGGATTAGAGGCTTATATAAATAATTCTACATTTTAAGTTTTTGTTGGTCTCTTTTGTTACTAATAAAAAAATCATCTATTGCAGAAAATTATTTTAATAATGCATTGAATATGATAGAAGAACATATTCAGATAAACGAATATAAAAAAAAATACGAGATATTGTAAAAAAGTCAATATTATTCAACAAATAATAATTACAAATTATTCCCTTCACAAAATTTCTGCTAAAGCTAAATAAATGGTGAAACATGTCAAATTTATAAAGATTTCCTACTTGTACCTGATTCTATATATATATATATATATATATATATATATATATATATGTTGGTTTGATTGAAGACCAACAAAAGAGTAAGATTTTAAAGATTTCTGGAAAAATCATAAACCCTTACAAATTCCTATACCAATTTACCATACATCTAAAACAATTAACCATATTATCAAAACATAGTTACCTTCCAAATACACAATAAATTCCACATGATAAATCCTTTAAATCAGGGATGTCCTCCTCACAGCCCACTTAATATTTTCATGTGGCCAACTGCACCCAAAAATCTTTAGGTATATTTTCATTTACTTTAGTAACGTATGTTGAAAAAATTCTCAGATTGTGCTAGTAGATTCACTTCCCCATTGTACTAAATGGGGAAGGGTGTAAAGCTTGTGTGTGGAGCAAGAGGTAGAGCTAAATAAAAATTATTTAGCTTACAGATTTTTGGCACTGAGTCAAATGATGCAGTCCTCAGATTCCTGCTTGAACCTTCTATGTTAAACTGACCTTGTGTCAGATTTACTGTTAATGGTGCAGCAAATAAATAAAAGGATACACTTTGATGTCATAATTGGTGACAACTTTTACAATTCCACTTATCTCCTTCTTTCAACAAGAGACATTTACACCGATTTACCATTTGTTGTATTTTTACATTAATACAATTGTTTATTTCTTAAACCTCCATCATTTCTTCTTTGTTCTGCCACCATACACTTAATATAACAACTGGTATCAGAAGGGAGATTGTGAAAGTTGTCCGCAGAGGTGTATGTCTGGAGAGGGAGGGTGAGTTGTGACTTTGCTGTGGCAACAGTCTCTGGTGAGTTGTCTGTTGGAGATGGGAGGTCTCATTTTGATGAACATTGTGAACCCAAACTGTTATGGCGTCTGACCATTGAAGATCTCCTTTTGACTGGCTTTTATATCCTTTTCTTGGCTCCAATTTTTATTTTGTGTCTTTAGGCAGGAGTGGGTGTTTTGGGGTTGAAATTCTGGATTGTATCTTTCTTTGAGTGTGTGAGTAAAAATGGAAGCTATGTGTGGAGCCTATGTGCAATTTTCTTTTAGTCTTTGGTTTCAGAGCATTCACATTTGGCCAGTGGTGGAAATTAATGTAGCATGAATCAAAAGAAGATCTTGTTTTAGGAAAAATGTAACAAAGGGTACAACAACTGGCAGGGACATACTTTAGCACATTAATTTATCAGTTCAAAAATCACACTAAATTTATTTTATGTTGTGTATGTATAATTTATTAATTTTTTACTGTCAATAATACAGTACTTTTTGTAATTATATAATTGTTATTATATGGTGATTGTGGGGTGCTTTTTGGTTGGGATTTAGGCCTTGAATAGAACTCATTCAATAGAATAGACATGAAATAAAATGAAATTGAATAAATCAAGTATTATAAACAACAAAAGTTTTATATTTCAAAATACAAATTGTTAAAGTCAGTGGTAAATGTTCTTTGAAGGATTTATGTATATGCAAACAAAATCATGTCCAATTAAAGAGCCGAGTTAAAACAATTAAGTTTAAGATAATATAAAATTTGTGAAAAATACTTAAGTGTCTTTTGATGTGAGATCTTTGGCTTGATGTGTGAGGAGGTGAGAGAGATAAGAGAGTGCAGGGGGTGAGAGAGGTAAGAGGTGCAGGAGGTGAAAGGGTGCAGATGGTGAGAGAGGTAAGAGGGTGGTTGCTGGAGTTGAGAATTCCTTTGATGTGGTCTGTCCTCTTTGGAGTCTGTTTTCCTCTGAGATTTGATTGAAAAAGTGGTCACTTTATACTTGTTTTTGGGATCAAAGGGGCTTCAGCCGAAATTATTTATTATTTGGGAATAAATGCTTTTGACTAGCTAAGACTTTGTATTTATTAAAATTTCTTATTTATTCATTTTTAACTGGAACAAATGCCTGGAGCCTCGCGCGCACATACCAGTTTATAACATTATCTCTTTTAACGTCTTAGAGTTCTCTGTCTTTATTTAGTTAGTATCACTACAATTAAAATTTGAACTTTTTAAAAGCATTTATATAAAGTACTTTTGTGGCTGGGTGAATATACCTAAATTTCTAATTTGGCCCATTAGGGAAGAAGGTTGGACAACCCTGCTTTAAATCAATAAACCAATAGTTTCCCTTGATGTCAAAAATCTATTTAATAATGTACCTGTGATTGAAACAATCCATAACAATTAAGAATCACTTCTACTGGCAAAAGTAAAGTTAATAATTCATGAGAAATTGTCATTAGTTTATGAAATGTAATGGTATTTTATTTAATTTTTATATTGTCTCAGTTAGGAAAAAATTTCATAATTCAAACAATATAAAACTTAATTAAAAAAATACCACAAAATTTTATAACAGGTGTACGTAACAATTATGTTACTCTTTTTTTGTCTGTTATAAAATTTGAATTCTAAATGTATTTTTTGTAGTTTAAATGTCATTTTTATTCCAGAATTCTCCTTAAAATGTAAGTTAAAAAAAAAATATTATTTTTGAGAGTCTATTTTTTTTTTTATTTAACTCTACTAACCAGGTTCACTTAAAGTTAGCACAAATTTTGTCACTTCTGTCCTACCATCTGATAAGTTCCTTTGACGTAAGTTGTCGATACATTGATATACATCAATTCACACCTCCCAAAACCAATCACCACAGTTGGACATGTCTCTCTTAAAAAATTTTCTGCTAAAAAAGTAAGTAATGTTTCTTTCAAATTACATTAAGTATGCTTTAAATTTTTTAATTTTCCTAAAATAACTTTTGAAAAAAGTATAACTGAATTTTACCAGATTTTTAAATGGAGAAATTCACTTTTGTTTACAAAACTGTCAATAATGGCTGACATGAGTGATTTTACATCAATTTTAATGACTCAAAAAAAAACAAGATTTTTAACTAAAATCTCGGACATGGTAGAAAGGATTAAAAAATTTTTAAACATACTCAAAAAATACTTTGGTCTTTCCTCTTAATAATGACATAAACATTTAGACAATAAAAAAAAATTATTCAAGTTTGGGACTTTTTTTTCATCAGGGCATGCATTTTTATAGTGAATTTTTGGACATACCTACAAAAAATTCCTATTTTTATTGCAAGTTTGAGTGATATTCCTTTTAGAATTTTATCTTTTCCCTATGAAATTTCTATCTGAAGTTTTGTAGGCAAGGTATCATAAACATTGGGTGTGTTTTGTTTCATTCAAACAAATTTCCTCATTATTTTTTAATTACAAGTTTTTTTTGGTTGTATTCTCTGTCCACACTCCTTGTTTTGAGGAGACATATGTATCTCCTTCCATACACATCACACATATCAAATATATCTGTGGCAATGGATGAGATTGTCACAAATTTTCCATCAGTCAGTGGGTTTTTTTTAAGCAGATGAAAGCTTGCATTCTGAATGCTGATTTTCAAGGTAAAATCCAATTTGAAGTATTGATGTAGCACAGCCTTCCTATCCCAATGTTTGGAGACTGTACTAGAAAAAGATAAGTTTATACATTTTGGCAAGCTTTTTGATGGGAAGCATAAAATGACTTCAATATTGAAGGTCATCTTTTCCAATGCATCTCCCCAATCACACATTTTGATAATTTTTGTTGCTCGAATTTTATACCAACATACACAATATCTGTCTATATTTCTGAGATGAGGTATTATGTACACTATTTAAAGGCGTTAGTTAGATCCAGTGACAGGACCCAAAGAGTGTGAGCTCAATACCTGGTTACGGCGGTGGAGAACTTAGAGAGGGAATTAAGCAGGAGATAACTGATAACTGACATCCATTAGACATGGCACGTGGAACTAGAACAGTCTACCCCAGTAAGTGAAATAAAGGGTTCAGTTCGACATTCCAACCACCTGAAGAAGGCCGGAGTGTACAACGGCCGAAACATTGTAATAAATATGGCAACAAAGATAAGGACAATAGTCCGAATAATGTAAATAGTATACCCATACAAGCATTTTTGAAAACCTCATAGGAATTACTGACTTTGTGTAGAATTTCGGATAATGTGAGAATGTAATACTAACTTTGAGTAATTTGCTTTTTAAGCCCAGCACTAAATATGTAATAAAAATTTTCCGAATAGTTATATTTCGGTGTAAATGTATATGCTTACTTCGAAAATGACAAAATATTTTTGATAAAATCTACCGTTTTGGAGTTATCGACAATAGAAGTTCGGACTCATTCGCGTCGCATCAGGCATTACTGGCGTTGTTTGCATATATGTGCGGCAGATTATTTCGCACACAATGAGTCCTCAGTAATTGATTCAAGTACAAACCATAAAAATAAAATGGTTGTTAACAATGTAATCTTCCGCGCAAATCTAATCAGCAGCGAATCTATGCAAACAACGTCAGTAATGGTTGCCGTAACGCAAATGAGTCTGAAATTTTATTGTCAATAACTCCTAAACGATATATTTTATCAAAATTTCTTTGTTATTTTCGAATTAAGCTTGTAAATTTATACCTAAATTATAACTATTTGACACATTTTTATTACATATTTAGCGCGGGGCTTAAAAAGAAAATTACCCCTAACTTTGAATTGAAAATAAAAATTTTAGAAGTGATTATTTCTTGATGAGGCCAGATATTTTTTAAGGACATCATTTTTTATTGGGGGGGGGGGTGACGAAAGGTACATAACGCCACCAATAGTAAAAATGAGTAGCTCTCATTTCAAATGAGGTAACTAATTTTCGCCGAGATTATCATATGTAGGTAGCCTCGTTGTGGAGCAGTCTATTTTTTTTTCCATAAGACATGGCCGCCTTCCTTGGAAATGGGATTAGGCCCGCTCTTCTCGTACGAACGCGAACGGGCTTAAAATTTCAGCAAGTAAGTTGATTTGTAGCAATTGATGTGATTTCTATCTGTGATCATGATAGTTCAATTGATTCTATCTGTCATTGATAAGCTTAAGTTCCATTGTTTAAGGAGTCCTTCCTATCTCGACAATGTCATTGAAAGAACTGACACGATGTGAAGGTCTTGCGGTGAAAAACGAGAGTCGGAGTAGAAAGACCTATTGAACTGTTCGTTTCTATTTTATGTTCACGTATACATTTTCTCTCTATGTTTTGATTATTTCATGCATAATCAGAGATACCTGTTGTACTTAATGAAATAAATAACATCAAATACTTCAACAAGTTTAATAAATTACGCAAAGCAGTTGTGTGGAATCTAATTTTTTTTTTTTTACTCGCTCCTACCGTAACTTTTTTTTTTTTTGAGAAAAGTAAAAAGTTACACATTGTGTACCCCCCCCCCATCTAAGAAAAATTATCACTTTTTTGTTTGGTTTTAAATCTTTCTTTTTTTTTTTTTTTTTTTTTTTTTAAATTTTGTAGATTCCCCTCAGTCACCTTGTCGTCCCCCTACTCTTGATAGTTTAGTAGTAAAATGGACGTATTCATAAAAAAAAGGTTAGCAAATTTTCTATTTATTTGCTATAACCTAATAAGTCGTGACTGACATCGATGATTGATTAAAAAAATAATTAAAACTGACTTATTATTTATAACTTTTTTCACGATTATACTCTACATACCAATCATTAGTCATCAGACTTAAATTAATGTTTGCAATGTTAATTGATTAAATTTGAATTCCCCAAAATGTCAAAACATTTTCGCTCGTGAAAATGATTTTGTGTGGTTCTTTCATAACGATTATATTGCTTATTAAATAAGAAATATACATTCTCCTTTTTATTAATAATATCTGTCATTTATTTTTTTTAAAGTCAATACTCACTTGTATTGTTTCCATAATCGTTCTTTAAAGTAACCTTGAAAAATTCGTTCATATTGTTTTTTAATGATTAAGTAAGTAGAAAAGAGAAAAAGTTTGTATTTAAACAAAAGTTTTCTAAATGAATCATTAATTTAAATTTTTGAAAAGCAGTTCATCAGTTGATTGTAATAAAAAAAAAACATTTCCTACACATTACAGTACAAAAGTACTTTGCTTAAGAATCATATACATTTACGTCCAGAAATTCGCTACAAAAGAGGAGACATGATAAATAAATAGAAATGCCGAAAAACTTAAAACAAAATTTTATCGTCAGAAACTTTGTTATTAAGAAGAAACTGCAAAGGAATTTTTATGTAAAAAAAATTTTTTATCCTTTTTAGAACCTTGGAAATTCTTGCTTTTGTTGTTTTTTGCGTCAACGCGTGACCGTTTTTAAATTTATATGGGAAATTTGAGCGCTTTTTTGCAGTGAAAAATATTGATTTGGAAATTCTTGCAAAAATGAGATAATTGTCGGATTTTACTGAAACTTTCAGGACTTATTCAGAAATGAATTAAATTATTTTTTTTAACATTTTTTTGTTTAGCAACTGCAAATCTTTGTGTATACGCACACACTGTTTCACCCGGTTCACTCATTAAATTTCGAGAAATTCTTATTTGTATAGCTTATGTTATATTTGTAAAGGACAAGTCCACAGAGTTAAATCACAATTTTTTTTCTTGTTAAACAGGACGACTAATGTAGAAAATCTGCCCGGAATCAAAATAAATGCAACAAAAGTAAAAATAAGACACCTTTTAATAATGTCTTATTTTTACTTTTGTTGCATTTCATAAAGCTTTTTTGCTTTTAGTTTTTGAATAAAATATGGACGCTATTATCTTCAAAAAATATTTTCGAGAAATTAAGTTTTATAATTGTTTTCATTTTTGTAAAACTAAATAAGGAAAATTCACCCTCAGTATTTAAAAAAAAAAAATTTGAATTCTTGTTGTGTATGTTATGTATAATCTGATTTGAAACAAATATTATTTACTTTATTAAAATATTGCAAAAATGCATTTTTTTAACCAGACTGTAGCTGTGTTGACGTCTTTGATAAGGTGATGACGGATTTATTGTTGTTCTACGGAGACTTTATCTGTAAAAATATAATTGAAGAAAATGACGTGAGCACCTTTTTTTTTATTTAATTTTTAAGTACTCAATAATCTTAAAAATTTAGGAAAATATTCTCACTTTCGATCTAATGTTTTATTGAATTTTATACATTTTGGCTTTAAATTTATTATAGTCATTTGCTCTTATTTTCTGATAATGTGTAAGGTCGCCTATACTTACAAAAATTCAAAATTATTTTGAAAAATATTAGTTTGATGACTTATATTTAAGTTTTTTCATTTATGATTTATATAGGCATGTCCACTTACTGAAAAAACAGCATAGCTATAGGTTTTTTGATGAGATTGCTAAATAAAGCATAGCATAATGAAAAAGACAAACTTGACAAAAACAAAATTTTATTGTCAAAAAAATGTTTATTATTAAGAGAAAAGAACAAAGTATTTTTTATTTTTTTATTTTTCCTTCTTTTTAGAACATTTTAACTTTTGATTAAAAAAAAAAACTTGTTTCTTTTTGTATCAGCAGAACTACTAAATAACAAAATTTTAGTCCATTTTTTTATGACAGACATTAATTTGGAAAATCTTGCAAAAATAAAAATGTCGGATTTTAATGAAACTATTCACAAATGATGAAAATTATTATAAATGTTTTCCTTTTTTAAAGTCATGGCAAAAAAATTGTTTTTATATATATTTATTACCTCCTCCCAATAACTAAAGCACAAGGCTTCAAGGAAAGCAAATCATGTTTGTTTTTTAATCAGACCACCTCTAACTGAAAATCAGCTGACTTGCAACATACAAAACTCAATAAAACAAAGATATTATTTAATTTCAAATGCTTTCATGAATATGGATAATATTGTCTAAAAGCAAAAACCTTTTTGATGAAAAATGAATTTTTTAAACAATTATTTGTTATTTCTTAAATTATTTTATTATTTTTACATTAAAGTTTTTAAATATTCTAAAATTAGTGAAAATGGTGTACAGTTTAGTCAATGGTGTTATTAAGTAGATCTATCTTTACAGATTATAAATTGTAAAGCATATTACAATCAACAGACCACCATTGTATTAAAAATCCAATTTTGCGTAGCTTTTGTGTCCATAAAATGGCTGTAATTCAAATGTACAGAAGACTGTACATGAAAACAATAAAACGTCAAATTAAGTGTTGTTCCCCTCTGTTACGGCTTTTATTTTTGCGAATTGTTCATGCAAAACATGTGGAGAAGTTAATTTGATTTTTCAATTTTAACTGAGAATGGTACCTACAAGTATTAGTATCATCTTATGAAATTTATGATATTTTTATATTATCTCAGTTATGATATTTTTCCATAAATGAAATATCAAAATTAATAATAAAATGAATGGAAATACAAATAACACAGTAAAATGTAATAAATATACATAAGATTATAGTATTTTATGTACACTTCTGATAAAATTTCAAAAGAAAGGTACCTAAATTAGATACCTTTCTTATGAAATTTACCTCACTCTCAAGTCTTATTTTAATTTTTTTTTATCTTCCCTCTTGATAATAAAACATTTAGACAGTAACGGCCCAAAACTTAATAAAAACAAAGTTTTATCATCAAAATATTTGTAAATTATTAAGAGGAAAGACCAAGGTATTTTTTTTTTATTTTTTTTACGTTGCTGACATAAAAAAAATAAATAAATACATAACAGGATTATGATGAAGTGTTTTTGGTTTTTGCACTTTTTCCCTGTGAAAAACACATTGGTTTGGAAATTCTTGCAAAGATCAAATGTCAAATTTTAATGAAACTTTCAGAAATTATTCACAAATGAATGAAACAAACTATTTTTGAATTTTTTTGTTTTAGAAAACCTTGGTAAAAAAATTTCTTTTTTTTTTTACACATGATACACCCCACTTAATTTAATTTCATGAAATCTTGAGAAATTGTATATCCAGACTTTTTTTTTTATTAATTAAAAGTAGGGCTTCTTGGAGAATGTAAATCATCAATTTTTTTTTTTTTTTAAAAGCTTTTGCTTGGTTTCTGAAAATCTACCCTGAATGGTAAGTTAAAAAATGTAATAAAACTATATTATTTAATTAGAAAAGCTTTTAATTGCTTTTGTGAATAAGTTATATTAAGAAAAAAATGTTTTCGATGAATAATGAATTTTTACAAGAATTTTTTCATTTTTTTTTTTTTTTTTTTTTTTTTTTTAAATTTTAATTATAATAATTTAAAAATAGTTTAAAATTCAGCATTGCCACATTTCTTTTAGGTGATATTATAATTAAGTGGAAACTTCTAAGAGTTGTTCTCCCTTTACAGAGAAATTCACTTGTCTCCAATTTGTTATTCATTATTTAAGTTTCATGAAATACTCACTGGGCTCATAGTTGGATGTACAATCAAACATATTTGGGTAATTGATGGTGTCAACCAAGATAATACGTTGACTACATCAGTATTTTCACAAATGCATTTTATATGATTTCATATCTTAATGATGTAGCCAACTACTATCAATTGAACAAATATGAAGTTGGTGCTATGTTATGCTGGACTGTGTATTTTGAAAATCAGCCCAGCAGTGATGACAATTGAAGAGCCAATAGAAGACAAAAACGGCCCTTTTCAGGGCCACAAAATATTCCCGAAAGTCTTTTCCCTGTTATACATAATAGCAATTCCTTTTAAATATTGTTTATTGGGTTAAAATAATAAAAGTTTAAGCAATTACGTAATTAATAAAATTTAAAGTACTACAAAAATTTAATAATAAAATAGCCATCATAACAATAATAAAGAATAAAATGAAAAAAAATATATTAATAATAAATAAAATACCATAACATTTAAAAAATTATTGATTTTTTTACCTCTATCATGGTATTTCATCTCAGTTATTAAATTTTAAAATTAATCCAAAAAAAAATTTACATTTTATTTTTTTATAAAGCATCTTCAAACATAATTAAAAGTTAATAAAATATTAGATAATTGCTGAAAATATATTAATTTGTAAAAATTACTAGGTAGTTAAAAACAAAAAAATGCATTCACTTAGATTTCGTAAATTTTTGTCAATTCTGGTCATCCCTACTAGCTGTCAACACCTCATAACTTGTCAATAAACACATGAGAAAAACAGGACTCATTAAGAAATGCTTGTATTTTTTTATGCTATAAGTAATGTTTTAAATCAGATTAATTTAACTTTAAATTAATTCATTTTACTCAAATAGCATGTTACTAATATTTTTTATTTTATTTTTTTGAAGATTTTTAAAACCGATAATTTTGTTTTGTTTACAAATCTCTTAAAAAATGAGAAAATGGTCACTTGTAAGATTTTTTTGAACGCAAGCATATATAATTTCTGTTTTAAATACATCAGAATATTTTACTTACTGGAAATAGTAAATTTAATCATGTAGCTTTCAATTAATGCTAAAAAGATAGCTTCAAAAATGATTTTTTCATTTTTAAACCATGGTATCGAAACTGAGTGGGGGTGCTTAGATTAGTATATAACTTAATACATTCTTCTAATTCAAATTTTTAAAAGTGAAAACAATTGTCAAAAATTATTTGTCAAAAATATTTCTTACAATAATGTCCTTAATATATCTTAAAAACAATTAGCTTTTCTAATTAAATAATGTCATAGTTTTATTGCATTTTTTTTTTTTTTTTTCTTTACTATTCAGAGTAGATATTTGGTAAATGGTGTTTGTTTGACAAAAACAAATTGATTTCAATTCTCTGAGGATTCCTGCTTTTAAATATGAAGATCCTGGTATTGTAATTCTTTGAAATTTCATAAAATTAAGTAAGTTTGGGTTAAAAAGATTTTCTTAAAAGATTTATAAAAAAAATAATTTCATTCATTTGGGAATAAGTCCTGGAAATTTCATTAAAACCTAACAATTATTTGATTTTTGAAAGAATTTTCAAAACAATGTGCTTTTTACCATGAAAAGACACTAAATTTCCCACACTAATTTTTGGCCTACCCACTGACCCAAAATTTCAAATGAAAGGATTAAAAAATCTAATAAAAATATACTTTGGTTTTTACTCTTGATAAATATTTTTGATGAAACTTACTTTTTATCAAATTTAGGGCTTTTTTTCATCATGCAATGCTCTTTTTTTTTTCTTTTTTTTCTTTTTTAGAACATTTTTTGAGGTACCTATATAAAAATGTTATTTTTTGTAAATACGGACGTTCATATATGGCATTATCAGAAAATAAGAGTGATAACTATAGTAAATTTAAAGCCAAAATAGCTAAAAATTCAATAAAACAGATTGTGGAGAACATTTTTAGAATTACTGAGTACTTAGAAATTACATAAAAAAAGACTTGTGTTATAAGAATTTTTTTTTTTTACATATAAAGCCCCCTAGAAAAACATTAGATAAACATCAAGCTGTCAACATCTTATTGTGAAGAAATTGACTGTTGGTCAGGTGGGAAAGGGAGCAGTGTACTTACCTTGAGTTATTGAAAGACTTATTAACAAAAAAAACTTATCTTCTGTACTAACCTTTTAATTAACAAGTTCCAGGGATAATCACTTAAGGTTGTTGGCTTCCAGAATCCGTTTTTCACATATATGTTGGTTGCTTGCATGTAGAAAGCAGCGAAAATCTTTATCAATACACCCTAGCCAAAAGGCTTATCAAAAACATTGTGCATAAAGAAGCTCTCCAGGATTAATTTAATTTTTGTAAAATTGTAAAGATAATGCAATAAAGTCTTAATGCTCAGATTTCATTTTTTATTAAGACAAAATTAGTTCCTGAGCAATTTCTATTCACTGAAATACTGTGGATGGTAAGAATGTTGGAATTTTTTTTTTTACATAAGAATTTGTTTATAATTTAATATTCATAAGTCTGAATACAGTATATACAATAAACATTAGTATATTTGCAGTGTATTTTATATCAAGCAAAACTGTAAGTCTGCTAGAAAAGTTCAAGTTAAATTTGTGTTCATTTCTTGCTCTGATTCAATTGGGCATTACTTAAATGATTTTTAAAGTGAGTTAAAATAATTTAACTCCCTTTAATGAAAACGGTAAATATACTTTGCCAGAATTTTATGCAAGGATATTCAGTTGGTTAAAAACATCATTTGGTTTATTAACTAAAAGTAAGACAGTTTTTTCATTTTCAGCATTTAGCTTTATTGAACAATATATTTATTGTTTTTTTGCATTATTTTCTATGACCTTTCAGGCATATTTTTATCCTCACCAAAATTTGACATTTTCATTCATTTATTGTACCATTTTAATAAACTGTACAAATTTTTCTATGCTGAACATGCATTTTAAACTTTCTTAAATTAAAAGAAAAATGTATGCAGAAAATCTTGCTTCTTTTCATATTCACTGAATCAATGAAGAAAATGTCAATTTTGATAAAATAGTTTTAAAAATGCATGTTTATATGACTTGTTATAATACAATCAAAAGTGATGTTTTTGAATGTCATTAGTAGTATTTAATACAGTCTTTGGCCAGCACTGGTTTTCAAAGCGAGTCTTTGGCCAGCTCTGGTTTGCAAAACTTCTAATATAATTTTATGCTTTTTAAAACTTTATTTGTAATACTTTTTTTTTCTTTTTTTTTTTTTTTTTTCATTTATATATTAGTTAACATTATGTAAAATATCCACACTAAAATTTATTTTCATCACTTTCAGGCAAACCTCTCCTTTAAAACTCTGCCCAAAAGGAAAAAAATTGTAAGTTTCATTTCCTCTCTTTTTGTCTTGTTTTGTTTTGTAGCTTTTAAGTGCATAGAAAAAAATGAACATTTTGTAGTTATAGGCATAAAAAAATTGCCAAAGATAAACTCCCACTTTAAAAAAAAGAATTGAATTTATTTCATTTCTGTATTAATTTTCTTAAGCTATTAAGTCCAGAAGAAATTCTTTTTGCTTCCCTATCAACAGCACTCATAAATTACCACTTGTTTACATTGGTCATTATGCTTGAACTGTAATAAGAACTTGTTTCCCATGAAGTACAAGGCATGAATGACATATTCACTTTTTTCATCTTAGTTGGTGGAAGAATTTATATCTACTAATCAATCACATTTAGCAAGTATTAGTCTCAAACAATGTGTCCTATTACTTGTTGTCAAGGTCATGTAGCTAATTAGAATTACTAGATGTCGCCATCAAGTGTTTGTTTTTCTCACTGAACACCAATTTTGTGCTACAATTAGGGAATCATTGCAGCAATCAAGAAATATTATCACTGGAATGTTGCATTCTGTCATTGATGCAGACAATACAAAGAATTGTCAGAAATTATATAATTCTCCACAGTGGATGCTTTTGTTCAGGATTACTGATTTTTGGGACAACCTTGAACGATCAGCAATCACATGGTATTGGTTACATGTTGGTAGCTATCACAGTGAATCAGACACTCATCCATATGAAAATTGGTATTTTAAATGGGCTGTGAGAGTTTCAATTCCGGGGCATTTTCTGTAATTTAATCAGGTCTTTATATGTCTCATCCCACTTGATTGCATCAACTAAAAGCTTTGCATTTTGGTGATAAGTACATACAGACGTTATGAGTTCCAGATACACCATCCAAAAAACACTACTTTAGTCACAAAATACAGAATTTAGAAAATCCAATTTAGTGATCAGGATGGTGTCATTTGAACTGTTTATGGAGTTCTTTCAAATTTAAAAGTATTAATCTTTTTTTTGTTTATGAGTTTTCCTCAAAATACTGACAGTCTTTCTTGCCTGGCATAAGTCATGAAAACTGATCATCTTCACAAGTTTTTCACTATGATAATGATCTCTTCTATTAGGACATTACATAATTTTGCTGAAGGCAAAGCCAAGATGTCCTGTTCATTTCTTAACACACGAGTATTTAGGGCGAAATAGAGAAATTTATCTGGGACTATTTACGGAGCCTATACTAATTCAAGCCTAATGGTATTTTTCTTTTTTTTAATCATTGAATGTAAATTATATCACCTTTCCTTTTAAGATATGTTTACTTACCGTAGCATTGTTTTGATTGTTTATACTTACCTTTCAAGTTTATGTATTTAGAGAAATTTGCAAAGGTCATTGCTCAAAAATTCTGATAAATTCAGCTTTTTTTATTTTATTTCCAAATCTTCAATGTAGACATGACTGATTAATGTGATATTTTTAGATTCAAAGTCTAAGGAAGCTGGATGAATTGGATGCTAATGATAATTTACTTGTTTTTTTTTTTGTTTTTTTTGTGTGTGTGTCAGTGTGCAACACACATTCCAACACCTATTAAAAATTAGGGAATAAATTCCCCAAATACTATGTAATGTTCTCCCAATGTTTTGTTACCTATGGACTTCTTCACCTTTAGCAGAATGAGTGTATTAGATCATCATTGCAAAATTACCATGAATCAGAATTTTTGAGAGAAAAATATTAAGAGATCTAGAATTAGTAGCTTTGATAGACAATTAAGGAAATTTATTGGGATTTATTCCCCAAATACTCTAAATGTTGTTAATTTTAGGGGCTGAAGATGATATTACTCAATTTTTCCGTATGGTCAACCACCTAAACTCTTTCTTTCTTTCTTTTTTTTCACCAGAAAATTGCTAATATCTAGTTTTTAGTTATTCCTTGTAAAATTCTAAATGGATATTTGGATTCTTTGACTAAGCTCTATAAAGGTATCAAATTTCATTAATTCCTGGCCGGTGGATTGGAAGATATAAGAGGTTTTTGTGAGATTATTGAGTTTGAAAATAGAAATGTCTGACAGAAAATGCTGATTCAACTTGTGATATCTTGAAAGGTTAAGAATTTTCACTTAAAATTTTCAGGATTTTCTAATTACTATAAGTTGACATGGATGATATCAGAAAAACTGTTTTGCTGTAGTAATTTTTTTTAACACCATAAATTTAGAAATAATCAAAACTAAAAATTGTCGATAACTTTAAAAAGTCATTAACATACCAAGTATTGTTTGGATAACTTCTTTGTATATTTGCTGTTAACACAACTCAGCAAGAAGAATGGATTCAGTTTGAACAATTTGGAGTACACTAATTTCTTTTGTAATATCTGAGATTTATATGCTCTTAGCCTTTTTTTCAAAAAAACTTTTTGATTATCAGTTATTTTTGGAAGTATGACCTAGTTACATTAATAGAGAAAAATGTCTTTATTAAATATCAGAAAGGAAAGTGCCAAGAGACTGGACTATTTTAAATTTTTGGACCCCATGTAGATGTGGGGCTCTCACTTTAAACTTGGCTTTGTGCCACATCCTGTTTGAGTGGGCATTTAGATAAATCCTGATCCATTTGAGAAAGAAAATTAGATATCTTTGCTATTGAGGAAACTAAAATGTTGGCTTTCAATCAAATTTTGTGGATGTCTGAAGTGTCAGAAATTTTAAAGAATCATGAATGAATATTTAATCATATAGTATTTGCTTACATCTTGCTTGTTTGTTTATTTTCTCAGGCATATTCCCTTTTGGGTTTAGCAGGTGTTGGAGGAGCAAGTTATGCATTAATTTTAGATCAAGCTGTATTGGCTTCTGACCTCACACTTCATCCACCAGCATATGCATGGAGACATTCTGGAATCTTTCAGTCTTTTGACCATGCAAGGTATTTATTGACTTTTATTTCACAACAATTTTTTTGTATTGTTAAACATTTTATCTTACATTAAATACTAAAAATATTTACTATGTATCTAAATGGGTGCTTTTATATGTAATGTTAATTTATTAGACAAAGTATGAATATTTCCATCTTTTCTTTTGATATATCACAAATGAGATGTGAATATACATACATCTGTCATATCTGAACGTTGGGAATAACCTTTTAAATTTGTTATGCATTATCAGTGCTTAAAAAATGTTACTTGTTAAAACATAAACTACATATTTACTAAGATATGAAAATATTTTTTTATATATTATCCTCATTATTTAGAGTTTGCTTAATAAGGTCTTTATTTATTGGTGAATTTTAATTTTTAATTCACCAAAAAATTAAATCTAGAAGAGAATAAATATGCAATATTTTTAAAGCAAATCTTTTGTAACATGCACCTTTCCTTTGCCTGAGTCAAGGTAGTATTTTCAAAGGTATGAGTATTAAGTGCAGGTTAGTGCCAATAAACCACTGTAGTTAGGGTCCAAAACTTCTATCTGTAGTTTAGATCAAAAGTGAGCTGCAATGTCGGGATTGCCAGCTTAGACCACCAAAACAAAGCTTGTCAAGTCCATGGAGTTATCTGCAAAAATGGGTAACACAGTGGCTAAGCATGCAAAATGTGTATTCAATACTAAGAGTTGAATATTGACAGTTTTGAAAAACCTTTATTAAATCTATCCTTTAATTTCACATAAAAATCTCCACCAGCGTGAATAAATTTGTAAGACAATGGCCTAAAATGATTCCAATTATAAAGCGCCATGTCAGTATATCCATCATCGACACACGATTATTTGATGAAACAAAAAATAAATTTATATTCGTGAAACTACTTGTGTTTGTCCTCAGATGTTTGACAAGTAGATAGAATTTTGTTTATATGTCAGCGCACATGCTACACAAGAGTGGGGATAAATAAATGGGGGGGGATTTGAGTGCATATATATATATATATATATATATATATATTTCCTTAATTGGCACCTTAATAAAAATTGGTTGGAAATCAGATAAATAAAAATGTGTAGGGGAAAAGTGTGTGTGTGTGTGAACACAAAGGTTATTTTTGATTATCACTGGCAATAATTATGTCCCTTTTCAAATAAAAAATTTGTTCTTGTCCAATTTGGGTAAAATTAAAAAAATAACAGCAATTATATGTGGGGAGTTGTTTTTTGGAAACTGTAGAGGAAAGGAATAAAGATTTTTTTTTAATTTTCATAGCAGGATATTAAAGTTTGTGTGGAAATTACAAATACAAATAAAGAGATTTATAATTAAAAAAGAAAAGAAAGTAACCCTAGCAGGATAAAGAGAATGAAGGAAAGAATAAAGAACTGTATCAAATAAAAGAAGTTCGCAAGGCTTAATATCTAGGTATAAAAATATTGTGATCATTATATCTAGAAAGACATTGTGCAAAACTTTAATTTTTGACTGTATTTATAAAAAAAATTAATGTGTGATGATTTATGAACTTGTTGAAAGATGTTATCTGACTGCAATGGTAGCTGCCATTAATAATCCTTAACATTTAGGATTTAAAATGGCTGCAGATTATATAAACTATTTGGAAAAGCGCTTTATCATTATTAAAGCAATTCCTATTTAGTAAATATGTGAAATTTTAAGTTAGGATAAAGGTTGTAAGCTGCATATTTCAAACTCCAAATGTCCAAAGTGCTAATCCAAACCACTACACAATCGTGAGTGTGAAATGCCAAAGTGTAAACAATAGTAAATGCCTGGGAAAATGCAGATATACTGAAGGTATTAAAACTCAATTTAATGAATTTATTAAAATAAAACATTATACAGAAAAAAATCAGACTTTAAAAAATGTCACAATCAAATTTGAATTTGTTTCAAATTGGGATCCACTGATGATTATAATTCTAATATGAACATGACAAAAAATTTTGGGGTTCATTGCGCATGCGTGGCGTAAGTGATATCACAGTTTATTGCTGCGCGGCTTAATGGCACTGATCTGTTCTTATTTTCTTTCCTCCTTTAGAATTAACTAATCTGGCCTCTAGTGAAAGACTTATAAAACAGATTATATATATTTTTTATCGATGAATTTTCTAGCTCCCAACTCAAAATAGTTAACAGTAGAAATTGTCACAAATTTATGTTTGCTAACTTGAAAGGAAACTCATTTTAGTTTTCAGAGAAATCAGAATATTATCTAAAAAATTTTGACCAAATTTCTAATATTTATTTTCAAGAAAGTTAATAAATTATACTAAATTTCACTTGAATACCTGATATTGAATGGATTGTAAAGATGCAGATTTATGGTTTATCAGTTTTATCCAAAGGCTGCGTCTTATTTTCACTTAGTTTTATTCATATAGTTTGCATCTTTATAACATATCAGCCAAATAAAAGATTACAATATGGATTGAATTATTTTCAGAAAAGAAAAATGAATTAATTAAGATTTATTAATCCATTTAAAGCTTAGATTTAAGTTAAAATTATTGTTGCTATTTTAAATATCTGTATGCATATGCCTAAAGGTTACTTCTGCAAGGTTTCTTAGTTTTCTAAAACTTTTTTTTTTTTTTTTTTTTTTACTAGTATCCGTCGTGGTTACCAAGTTTACAAACAAGTGTGTGCAGCTTGCCACAGTATGCGTTATTTATGCTATCGTCACTTGGTTGATGTCTCTCATACAGAAGATGAAGCCCGTGTTGAAGCTGAAGAGGTATGTTAATATAGGTAACTTGAACTGTTGCAATATGCATTGATTCCATCCCTGTTTGATAATAAATATTGGCGCTATAGTGATATGTAAATGAGGTACTGTTTAAAAGGCAGTATCGCTATACTTATGCTATCTCCTCTTGACAAGACATCTGTCAGAATACCTGTCATAACAATATGTCATCACTGATCAGTTACTTAACCATGATGGAGGATCTGGAATGTGTAGAAACCTGAGTTAGGTGTTTTGCAGCATCAGCAAGAGTAAAAAAAAGTTGGACACCAAAGCTAGTTGAGGATTAAATGAAGTTAGGGATTTGTTTTTGGCATCAGTGGGGGGTGAGGCCAAAAAATTTCTATTGCTAATTTTTCTAAGACTGATTGAAGGAATGTTTGACATCTCGTACAAGTGTAAAATTCCAGAGCAGCTTGAAGCTCATAAATCTGGAAGCATGTGTGGAGTTCTTACAACAATTGGAATTGATTAAAAAATTGAATGCCTCCAAAAGCAACATGGAGACTGTAAGTGCTACTAGAAGCTTGCTTACATGCAGATATTGCAATAAGGAACATGGAAAGAGCAAAAAATAAGTGTCCAGCCTTTGGGAAATGGTGTTTTAAGTGTAAAAAGAGGAATCGTTTCCAGATGGTATGCACATATAAAAAGCAAGTGGAAAATATAGATCCTCTGATTGAAATTATGCAAGTATTTGAAATAAAAGTAGGGAAATGGTGAAATTGAATGGAGCAACTTTACTTGTGTAGGTGGATGCTGGAAGTGATGTAATGTTTATACATCAAAGCTGATAAATTCCATGAAGTCTGTAGAACCAAATGTTGAATTATTAAGGGGATACAAGGTGAAGATTCACCTTAAAGCAGTCAACTCATCAAGCCTGAAAAGTTCCTGTTTACATGCTACTCTTGGTGGTTGCTAAACTGAACAAAATAGTGGAACAAGGAATATTAGAAAGTCAGCCAGGGTGGTAGCAACTGGGCTCACCTATTATGGCGATATGCAAGTCCAATGAAGATTTAAGAATTTGTGGTAGGCATGAATCACCAGATCTGTTCAGATTCATTCCCATTGCCAAACATTGAAACAGCATGCTATGAGTTTGCTGGTATGAAATACTTTGCTAAAGTTGACCTTAAGTCAGCATATAATCAGATAAAAACTGATAGCAAATTTCAAGAAGTTACCACAATGCACACCCCTATTGAATTAATAAGATAGACTCGTCTGTCATTTGGAATAAAAACATCAAGTCACATTTTACACAAAGCCATCAAAAAAAGTTTTAGGAGGGATTAAAAATATAATTGTATATCAGGATGACATTGGCATTGGTGCATGCAGTAAAGAAGAGCTCAAAAGTAAAATGAAGCAAGTTTTGAGAAAATTAAATAGTATGTGTATGACGATCGCAATAAATGTGAGTTTGTGAAAAAAAAATTTCATTCCTGGGATATCAAATATCTAATGACTGTATATCGCCAGATGAGAAACTCATTAATAAGATATCAGAGATAGCTGCGCCCAGAAATAAAAGAGAATCTTTTTTTCTATAACAGATATCTACTGCTATATAGTGACCTTGTGGAACCATTTAACAAAATAAAGGAGGATACAGTGTTTCAATGGACAAAATGATAGGAGGTTCCTTCAAGAAATTAAAAAAAGGCGCTCCTAAACAAACCAGTTTAAAATTTTCAACCCAGCAAACGAATTGACGTTAACTACTGATGCAGTGACTGTGCTATAGCTGCAGTATTGTTGCAGGAGGATTACCCTGTAATGTGCTTATCTAGTAAACTAACATTGGTGGAGGCGAATTATTTGAATATTGAGAAAGAGGCATTGTCCATTGTGTGGAGCATGGAGAGAGCTAGAAACTTTTTGCTAGGAAGGAAATTTCTATTAAAATCTGATCATAAGCCTTTGGAATCTATATTCAACCACAGAAGTGATTTGCTAAAGGTCACATCTGCCAGCATATTAAGATGGATGATTAAGCTTATGGCGTTCAACTTTGACATTGTATATATTAAAGGAAATACTATTCTGCATGTAGATGCATTATCTCAGTTAAATTTTGAGAGTAAAGATGTTGAAGCAAGTGAAAATTGTGAGGATAGGATTTTGCACTGGATAGAAACTGATGTATTACCCTTAAATCAGCTTAGGTTGGGAACTAGGCTGGATCCCGTGTTGAATAGAATTATGGATAGAATAAAGAGAAATACATGAAGTAGTTGCTCTATGGCTGAGAAACCTTATAAAGAGTCAAGACACAAATTAACAATAGAAAAAGGAATTATAGGTAATGGAGATATTATAGTACTTTCACAGACTCTGAGGAAAGAAGTAATTAAAGCAGTGCACAGTTTTCTACATGGAGGTATATTGGCTATGTAAATAAGGTTAAAGTTGCAAGCATGGTGGCCAGACTATCCAAGAGACATGGAAGAGTATGTTAAAAAAAAAAAAAGAAATGCCAAAGTGTACAGAAATAAAGAAATTTAGGCAAACTAAAATTCACTCTTGGCCAAACAAAATGGAGCCATGGGCACTAATACATATGGATCATGCCTATATTAAAAGTGATGTTAGTTGACTCATATTCAGGTTGGCTTGAAGTTATTAAAGTCATGGATAGAAAAGCTGCTACTCTGAGGATAAAGTTCCAAAAACCTTGGCCTCTGACAATGCCCTGAGTTTTGTGAAGAAAGTTTATGTGCATGGTTAAAATTCCTTCTTACCACCCACAGTCAAATGGAATTGTAGAGAGAATGGTTCAAACGGTAAAAATGGGATTAAAAGCATTCTTTCCAGTGGATTGTTATATAGAGAGTTATTTACCCAGACTACTCCTAAGTTATAGAGCTATTCCACATACAGGCAGAAGACAAAGACCATCCATTGATAGGAAGACATAAGTGCTCCAATTACCATGTCATTTGCAATGAATGAAAGTATGTGGTACAGAAAGGACAAGGATTCAAGTCCTGAAAAGGCAAATTTTGTGGTGCAAAAGGCATTTAACACAGCAGTGTTAACAAAGAAGGCACAGGGCATACTGGCTCATGATCAATATCGAACCACAAGAAAGCATGAAGTTTTGGAAGAGGAAGCAGAAGAACGGATGATGCAAGAAAGGATGAAGGAATCCAGCATTGATCAGGAAGACTATCAGAGATGTGGAAGTGAAGAACGGGAGAGGGAGAAAAGAATGAGTGTATCCAGTAGTGGTGAGGAACAATCTCAGGATGAGTGACCAGAAATATCTCAATTCAAATGAGAATCAGTTAAGACCAAGATGTCCTATAAAAAGAAATAGACTCACTATGTGAGATGGATGATGTCTCTCAGGGTTGTTCATAGAAGTCAAAGTTCAACTAGAGGTATTAAGCCTCTTAGGTTCAGGGAAGTGTAGTGATATGTAAATGAGGTACTACATAAAAAGCAGTATCGCTATACTTACAGGAGTTATCTTCTCTTGATGAAACTACATCTGTCAGAGAATAATAACAGATCCCATTTTATATATATACTAGCAGCATGGCCCGGTGTTGCCCGTGCTTGATTCAAAAATCGTACGACTCGTACAGCAATCGCTATCACTTGACTTAAAATATTTTTGCCCTTCCTTGCCTTTAAAGGAGTGCCCTTTGCCATGCTGATGTTGCTACATGCCTTCTTGCCTATCTCACACTGCAAATTTTTTCTAAGCTCTATACTAAACATTAAATCTGTTACGAAAAAAGGACTAAACAAAATGAACACAAAACGATCAGCTTTAAAAAAGGACTCGTAACTGGAAAAACCGAATCAAAAAAAAAATGTTAACAACAAATAATTTTTCACACCCAACCCAGTTCTGCAGAATCAGAATCAACGTTGAGTTTAAGCAAGCAAATGAGCCAATTGGAGTAAAGTGCCATGCAGATTTAAATTTTTCCTACTTGTGACGAATGCAGCTATCGGCTTCTTTTTTTTTTTTTTTTTTTTTTTTTTTTTAGCATGCTAGTTAATATTCGTGTCAGTGAGATGTTGGCTCTCATACTGGCCAATAGAATCTTCCTGCCTATTCATGGCAGCCAGATATAGGCTCTCACTCTGGTCAGTTGAAAAATGGCTGCAAACTACATGGAAACTGCCATAGAAGCATGAAAAATCGATTATTTCCACTATCGATGGGAGTTAGGAAATGCAAAGTCGGCCTTGGCCTTCCCGCTAACTTGGAGCATGTAAATTTTGGTGCTAATCCGTCAAAAATTGCGGCTGTGCATTCATTACACACACACACACACTGCCTTTTATTTATTTATTTATTTATATATATATATATATTTAATTTTTTTTTTTTTTTTTTTTTTCTTTTTCTTTTCTTTAAGTCCTTTCACTTCTTGGAAGTTGCTTTTCTATTTAGTTTATTTCCAAATCTCATTGACTATTCAAAAACATTTATGTAAACCTTTCTTTACTTTGAATTAGTAAACCTATAACTCGTGAAATAAAAATATTTTTCATTTAATAGTATTCACCTAAATGTTGCCTTCTGAGGGTTTTTTTTTGCAATTTATAAATTAAAATTTATTTTGGAATTGATGGCCCAACTGAACTGGATATTGCTTTATTCTCCAAAATAAAGACAATTTTAATGGAATTACACCATTTTTGTTATGATTTTTTGAAACAAGCATACAGAAATTAGATCATTATAATGTTCATATACTACAGTACTTCCTCAATTATCTGAACACCTTGATACAGGGATTGAAAAGAAATTTTTAGATAATTGAATGCCTAAATTATTAAAGAAAATGTACAAAGTCATTTTCTGAAAGAAATTTAACATTTTCAAATACTTTGTTCATGGTTTTCTTCAGTTTTGATTTTTTTAAAAATGCATCAATTTTTGTTTGTTTCCAGCTGGCTTCATGTTTTTTTTTTGCCCCTAATTTCTGAAACTGGATTAAAATAAATATAAGTGTAGTTTCTAATTGAAAGTGAAACAAGCTTAAAACCTTTATCATACATAATCATTGATTTGTTGTTTGGATTTGGGCATTGGAGTTATTGAACATCAACAATATCATTATCTTCCTCCTCCTCAACATTTTCTGGAGCAGTTATAAGTCCAATTTTGTTATGTACTGGGTAAACAAAAAAGGCATTATATTTCCCATTCAAGCATGGTTCATGTGTGTCACATGCATTTGAGAGTTGTGTAAGCCATAATCTCAGGTGTGACCAAGCTTTAAGTTCAAATGTATGCTTTTTGTATGAAACCAACAAGGAAATTAATTGAACTAATTTTATTAGTGTTTTTTTTATCAAATGTTGAGTATGGTTTTCTAAAATGCTTGTGTGAGATGAAATATAAAAATGGGTTTAGTTTGGATAATTTCAATTATTTCTCTTCATTTGACATCTGAATAATTAAATTCTGTATAATCGAAGTACAGATAATCTAGGAAATACTGTATTAAAGAATGATAAATACTAAATATATAATACAAGTTACTATTGTGCATGTAATATAAATAACATGCTTCACTTCAATGGTTAGTAATATTTTATCTCTTAATGACATAAATCTCAAAGTATATGGGTTTTAATATCAAACCCTGGTAACTGACAGTCTGGTATTTATTTATTTTTTTTATATTTTTTTTTTTACTGGCATTACAAATGTATAGATTTTTGAATAAAAATGGTATTGGAAATAAGCAAAAGAGCTGCTTATAATTTAACTTTTTTTTCTTTGTAACTCTTATCAACTTATTGCCTCCAAATATTCATGTTTAGCAGTTAGCTTCTGAAATTTGTCAATCAGCTATTATAAAATTGTCAAAATGTAAAATTAAATCTATATCTTAAATCTTTCTTTGTAATTGAATAACTTTCTCCTTTATCTCAATAAGTTGGTTGTATTGTGACATGAATTAAAAACAATTTTTGTGCACACCTAATTACTTATCTTTGTATGAATTTAATAAATTCAGCCAAATTTTTAAATAACTTTAACGTCATCATATGAACAGGATTAAAAAAATCTATGGTTAAGACAAAGATTTATTTTATGCTTTCTAACAGTATATGCAGATAAACCATTATTCTTTTACTTACTGATTTTTAGATAATGGTTTTAGATGGACCTGATGATGATGGTAACATGTTTGAACGTCCTGGAAAACTTTCTGACAGATTTCCAAACCCATATCCAAATGATGAAGCTGCCAGAGCAGCAAACAATGGTGCTCTGCCTCCTGACTTGACATATATCACTTCTGCTAGGCATGGAGGAGAGGTGAGTGTTTGTTATGCTAATATCCATCTCTCTTTTTTTTTCTTTTCTTTTTTTTTCTTTAACTACAAAATTACTTTAATCTCTATTAGCATAAGCTTTCATCATTATCCTTTAAAATACTTAGTTGAAGATGGTTCAGAAATAATTAAATAAAATTTATATATCCAATATGCTAGATATACACTTATTAAATTTGGCTTGAGACTGAATTATTGGAATTTCATCTTCATTTTTATCTAGATTTATTTTTCTTAGCTAACTCAATAATACAATTGAAATTTTGAAATATTACAATTGAATAAACACTGTAATCAATATAAAACTACAGTTCACACTTTTGTTGACTGCCATGAACAACAACAACTTTATTCTATATAATGCAATTAAAGGCTATTTTATTGTATAATGTAATGTGAAAAGAAATGAATATAAATTGTTACTTCTAGTTATAGCAAACATAAATGAAAGTTTAAAATGTTTATCAATTTTTAATATTTAGTTTATCTTTGTGGCTATTTCAGGATTACATCTTTTCTATTTTGTGTGGCTATTGTGATCCTCCTGCTGGCATCTCTCTACAAGAAGGAACCTATTATAATCCTTATTTCCCTGGTGGTGCTATTAGTATGGCTCAAGCCTTGTATAACGAGATTATTGAGTACGATGATGGTAAGCTGTCTTCACATGATTAAAAATACCTCTTGAATTTAATTTAAAATCTTCCACTTGAATAAACAAAGTACTTTGAAACATGAAGTATTTGTTAGAGTATCTCAGTAGTTAAAAGTGGATGTGTGGGTGGTGTAATGTATAGCAGCTCAGAATGAAAAGTTAGAGAGCTGAGTTTGAATTTGTCTGCTTCATTACATTCACTTACACACAAATACCCATGAGAAAGCTATGAGTCATCTCCTTCCTAAGCTATGGGTTAAATAGTAGGACTTGTATCTGAAAAAAAATCAGTTATTCTAAAGAAAAAAAAAAAAGTTCATTAGCAAAAAAAATAAATTCTTACAATCCAAAATACATTTCGGCTTTAAAGAACCCACAAAAAGTTAAGCTGTAAAAAACAAACAAATTGGTCAGTAATTAAAAGGTGAACAAAATTTTGTTATGTATGTAGATATTTTTCCGTGTTATTAAGTTAATTATCATTCAACATTTTTCTAAGCAAATTAACATCAGTATAGAAGAAACAGAATTCGATCTTTTAAAACTTACAATCCTGTTAGAAAATGTAAGATTAAAGAGACAGGACTTATAAATTTTAATTAATAGTAGATTCAGCTACTTGCTACAATTACTTGTTCCATATCTGGAACTACTACTTTGTACATGCACTAGAAGGCATTTTATCTATTATCACCAAAAACTGCTAAACAGCATTATTATAAAGTTTATATCAAAATTTATCTTGTCATATTTTACCCCTTCCTTGGTTTTGTTTTTCTGCAATCACAATCAACTCCATGTCTGTTGGTTCGGTTTCTTTATTTTGATTTATTGTTTATCTACAGGCACCCCAGCAACTCAGAGTCAGTTGGCTATGGACATAGTCTCATTTTTAAGATGGGCAGCTGAACCTGAACACGATCAACGTAAAAAGATGGCAATGAAGGTTAGTGTAATTCGCTATTTGTATTTTTCAAAAAATGAATAAAAATAATATTTTTATTTTATTTTTTTTTTTTTAATAAATTTTTAGCTAGCCCATTTGTAGGTTACATACAAAAATCATATTTTACTTATAGATATAGATGGAAGATAAAAGAAAGTTAATTTTATATTGGGACTGTTCTATTTCAAAATAAATTTGAGTTTTGTCAGCTGTCTGTGGGTTAGAATGAACTGAGTGTCAGTCAGTTTGAAAGACAAAACTATGACACTACTGTATTTCCCATATGTCTCATATAAAGAAATGAAAGTGCCCATAGTTTCTTGTAAGCGCAAATATGTTATTATTCTATCCTTATGTTGGGGCAATTGCGTTTCCACTGCCATTTCTCATAATTGGGCTCCAATGTGGGTGAGGAGCAAGAATAATGAAGTATTCTAAAAATACATGATGTCTAAAGAATCAATTAAAAATGACGTAAAGAATCAGAAACAAAAGGAAAAACTAAAATAATTTCCAACATTTATAGTTTAGGAAGAAATGGATGATATCCAACTAATAAAAATGTCACCTTTATAATAGAAAAGGTCATCTTGGCAAACTTAATCCCTGAAAATGTTTAAAAAAAAAAAAAGACAAAAAGTGGAAAGAAAAAGCATGCAGAAGACCTACTAAAGACTGACCACTGTCCATAATACCAAAATAAAAGCTCACCATCACAAAACCTTAAATACTTCAAATGGTGTAGTGAGGAGCAAAGTATTATCACTCTGTGTCCTAAAAATAGAATTATGAAATCAAGATGTTAAGAGAGTAATGAAGAAAGGACAATACAAATCAATGTTCATATATTGACCTTCAAAAGGCCAAAAATCCCAACTGAAATTAATTTCTTCTACACAATAGAAGAAATAGAACAATATATTCCTAATCCCTTAAGATGCTTTAAATATCAAAAATTTGAACTTCACATAGATCACTGCACAAACAAATCATTCATAAAACATGTAGAGAAAAAAAATGAAGACTAGGAAAATGACTAAGGAAAGATTTAAATGCAGAGAAGACAATATGGCATGTATGCAAACTAAAAATTATGGATAAAAGAAAATAATCAAAAATAGATACACACAAGATATCCCATTTCAAGAAGCAAGAGAACTGGTAGAAGATTGCATTCAGGAAGAAAATCTATACTAAAACAGTGACCCATTCAACATGCTCAACCAATGCTGAAGAAAAAGACAAATATAAACATTTAGTAGAAAAACTATAACTCTATCAAAAATATTCATAAATGAAATAAAACCTTTCTTAATCAAAGAAGTCATGTTCAGTTAAAACTATGCCAAATATAACGGAACAAGAACCAATGCTACACAAACAAGAAACTGAAAATTCTAATCAAACAAGTAATGCAAAACAAGAAATGACAATAGAAAAAAGACAAACCAAACTTACCAGAACAAATTAAAAATCCACAACAGTCTCAAACACAAAGAAATGGAATTACAACACAGAATAGATTTGATGGATTGGAAATAGAAAAAGTTCAAAATAAAGACTCTCAAAAAAAATTACCCAAGAGAAATAACTTGATAGAATAACCCATAAATTTAATCAGCAGTCTAAGAAACAAAGCCATCAAGAATAAGCAGCGCCAATAACATAGAGAATATGGTAATTGATGACCAAAATCCTCACTAATTATCAAAACTCAACAAGAGAACCAAAAAAGTGTGACACCACATTCCCAATGATTAGAAAACCAATTATAACAGCAAAAATGAACAGGATCATTCCTTAAAGCAAATGACAATGTTTTTTTTTTGTTTTTTAATGACAACAATATTTAAAATAAAACCAATACATCAACAACAGACAATAGGCCTATTGGTGATTCTTCAATACTAGTTAAAAAAAAAAAAAATCTAATGAAGTACTACAATTAAACATTCTTCTGAAGTCTTATTTTCTTTCACTGCCAGTAGCATCCCTTACATCCTAGTGGCATTATCACCTTGCTCGGGGTGAATTGACTATAAAAAAATGCATACTGTTTCTTGTTAAAAGCATGAGACTAGCTAAGAAAATAGTAATATGACAAAAAGGGACTTTAAATTATTAAAAATGTACTTTTTCATTTACTTATAAAGATAGATATATATCAGATGTAACAGCATAATTGTCCATCCCACAAAATGTTTAAGAAAAACACTAAACTAATTGAGTTTCTTTTCTCAAAGTTTTCAGATAAGATGTTTAGCCATCTTGACACCATTTTTCATAAGAATCACTGAGTTTTTCAGCTAAAAAGAGAGCCGGTTAAAATTGTTTTGTGTTAGCCCCACTGTCTTTCCAAATGAGCAATGGTGAGAGGAAAATGATCATTCAAACCTTCAATAATGGTACCAACGTTCATACTCTAGCTTCCATCATCAAAGTCCATTTAAGATCCATCAAGAGAATGGTGAATAACTTTAAAAAAAAAAGGGGGGGGGTAACAGTAGAAAGGAAAACAGGAGCAGTGAAAAAGACTTGAAAATGAAATTGTAAATGAAACCTGTGAGGCATCTTGTTACTCCAGGACAGAAAGTTAGGTTAGAGAGGGCGAAGATCATCTTGAATAAGTTGGGAAATGATCCTTTTTTATATATATATATATATATATATATATATATATGGACTTTATTTCAATCCGACATGATCTTCCGATCCCTACCTATGATTAATTAACAATAAACATGTCATTTTCGTTTATGATCGATTTTATCATGATTCTTCTGTTAAGCTTGGAGAGTAATTATACATTCTTAATGCACAAAGTAGAGTACAATTGTGTTATAAAAACCTCGGAGAAAACTATCTTTAATCGTTTCTAAGATACAGCAGTTCAAAGCGTAATCTAACAAATGGACAATTTTGCTTTTACATGATTTGGACAATTTTTCTATTACACCTGGTATATAAGTTACAATTGTTTTAATGTGTAGTATTGTATTGCCCAAAGATAACATTTTAAGTGACATGAATAAGTGAAATCTAAAATTTATTCTAACTTCTAATTTGTTGTGTAAGATGGATACAATTGATGATAGATATTTGCTTTCACTTTAATAATTATTATAAATCATGAATATTTCTAAATGTATTTTTAGCTTTTGATTTGTCATGTCAGTAGAAATGTGGTGAATTAATCATATTTTTCTGTTTTTTGATAAGAATAAATTACCTCTTTCCTTGTTTTAAGCCCTTTGCTTTTTCAAAGATCGTCTTTCTATTAAAAAGAAAAAGGAATTTTAATTAGTTGCAATTATTTTCTATTTCAGGCATTGGTGATCTTTGGAGCTTTACTTTCTCTCAGTTACTATTACAAGCGACACAAGTGGTCGGTACTGAAGAGCCGAAAAATTGCTTTCAAGCCTCGGTAATGATTGTATCAATTAGCTTTGAAGCTGTCCAAGTGACTTCAATTTCCCATCTTGTGAAGTTGTTTCAGATTCTTAAAAATAGAAATTGCTGATATTACATGTAAATTAGTTATCTTGTAATCTGTTTAGTTAACTGGAAAATAAAAAGTACATTCTTGATTTTTTGTATTCAGTGTTTTGTAAAATGAAAAGATATCTCTAATACAGCTCAGAAATTATTAATTCTGACAAAGCACTCAAGTTATTAGATTTCTTATTGCATTTTTCTCTTCTCTTGACAAATGAACAAGCTTGAAATTGTCAAAATTTAAAGCTAAGAGGATACGGTTTCAAAGACTCAAATATTTAAAAAGAAAAAACAAACAAACATGGAAAAAGCGGAAGTTGTAAGTTACAATAAAAGAAATAATAGTGCTATTTAAGAGCATTTTTGGGTTTCTACAATCAATCTCTGATTTTTATATCTGCTTATATCCCTGAAATATTTTTCTACTTTTAATTCTAGTTTATTTGTTGTTTTGGTTCTATGCCTGGCAATGTCTTCCCAGTTTTTTGTATATCATTTCTGTTCATGCCTATTTCACATGTAACAAACTTCATTTTAAAAAAAAATAAAAATTGGAAATATGGCAAAAATTAAATTAAAAAATCAGATTTAATTAAATTTGATGAACTAAATAAGTAAATCAAAATACACACTTAGGCTAAATATTGGGTCCTCCTAGCTTTATCTCCCTCCTTCCCACCACAGATTCCTTTTCTTTATTTGTGAATTTCCATGATTTTTTAGGAAAGATAATGGAGTGGTTTCTTGTTGCCTTCTCCAGAGTTTTGAATTTGGACCTAGACTGACTTCCATCCACAGCTAAAGAGACCAGTTTACTCTCTTAGCATGGGAGAAGAGATGAATTCATACCTTTAACAGGGATATAAATGTCAGCACAACCAACTATGCTGGAATTTTAACTCATCTCAATAATTCCATATTTTGTATTGAGGAGTGTTATGCTACCCCCCCCCACACACACACACACACGCACTCTGGTTAGTATTGGATTACTGACAAAATGCTAAATAAAGTGAGTATAATTAAAATTCTATTTATATCAAAATATTATTCTGGCAGATTGGTACCTATATGGGCTATATATGCAAAGTGCAGTGTTTGGGAATTGTGTAGCACAGAGGCAGAATGCTAGGGAGGATGAATTTTATTTCGGGGATTGATTCAAACAAGATGGCCAAGAACAGTACAGACAGCCAAAGATTGAACCCCACAAGGTGAAGATAAATGCAATGAAAGAAATTTAATTTACCAAACAGACTGCAGATAAAACAATAAGATATTGATGCCACAGGTACAAGTGAGTTTCCATCCTGTTTTAACTCAAAGTTATTGATTTTTCTTGATGTTTTTTCTCAGGATAAAAAGACACAGATGATCATATTTTTAACACCTATTCTGATTTTTTATTGTCTATATTTGAACTAATAAACCTCAATTTTCACTAACCCAGCATAACTTTTATTGTAAGATTAATTTGCTTTGTAAATTTCAAATCTTTATGAAGTCTGATACTTCCAAAAAGGATATTTGGCATAAGGCTACATTTATAGTGCATTCATCATGGTTCAAACTTATCAATAGTTTATAAATTCACCACCTCAACTAGTGAAATACAGAAAATGCCAAAGTTGCACCAGAAAACCGACATACAAAAATAAAATATTTTTAATGCAATCTTATGAGATTTTCTTATTTCCTGAAATACAGAAAATCATTAAAATGCTAATGCCTGCCTTAAAATCTGGCATTAATTATACCAATCAAAATCTGGTATTGGTTTCTACCTATGACCCATTAATGATCAACCTATTTCAGGAACAGTGGTCATTAATGTCTTAATAAAACATTAAGTAGCACAGAGGCAGAATGCTAGGGAGGAGGTATTTTATTTCGGGGATTGATCCAAACGAGATGGTACAGACAGCCAAAGATTGAACCCCACAAGGTGAAGATAAATGCAATGCAAGAAATTTAATGTCAACACCTTGTACTCTGTGAACATCACACTGAAAAAAGAAACACATGATACATTTTTCAAACATTTTATTTTATTTTTTGTCATCAGCCATCATTAAAAATTTTAAAGAAAGTGTTGATAAGAAACATCTTGGAATGTGAAAGAAGTGACAAGATTGGATTGACTTCTTTTCCGTAATTTAATGCATACTTGTTTTTTCTGGAGAATGGGATTTTACAAGTTTGTCTGATAACTCTACAATGTATTCTGGGATATAAAAATCTTGAGTCTAAATGAATGCCCTGAAAATTCTTGTGCATTAAAACACTAACTGAACAAAAGCTTTACCATTTAAAAATTAGATTATAGGATCTGTATGTAAATGCAATAAGTTATTTAATTTTTTCTACCATTTTGAATTATTTGTTCATGAAGTATATCTCAGCTCATTAAGATTTAAGACAAGAGATGACTAAATGAAATGCTATATTGAATTTTGAAAAATCACACCAAAGTTTGGTTGACCATCTTTACTTGGTTCTAAATTCAGTGTATAGAACTGTGACTTATAAAATCTTTGTGCACCCAGAAATTTAAAATGCAGATATTTACAAATTTTAACAAAAACCATTACATTTGCAATACTGCATGTGTTAAATGATTATTGCATAAGAAGAATTTTTAAAGCTTAAAAACTTCTTCCATCAATTTTCTATAGATTTTATTAGAAATTCAAGTTTACAAATTATTTCTCCTGCACGTCCACATTTTTATTACTACATAATTATGTTAATTAGCATAAAATAAACAGAAGTCTTTTATCATTAAATCAATTTACAAAATCTTTTGAGAATATTTTTCAAAGTTTGTGTATATTTTTGTTACAAGTGACCATAAATTAATTTCTTGCTTTTAGTACTTTTTTTAAATTTTATATGTAAACCTTGTTCATGAATCATAGAAATAAGAGATAGAATCTATATGCAAATTTGTATTCATTTTAGTATAATGAACATGTACAAAAACAAATAAACTTATAATTGGCCTCTTAATTAAACTATAAAATATGATTTTCAAATTAATTGGAAACATTAAACACTAAGAAATAATTTGGCTAAATTGTTATTGCTAATGTTGCAAATTAACATCTATTTAGAATCTGAATACATTTATATTTAAATTCATATTTTTTGTACATATTATTAACAGTACTTTTGGGAATTCTGCTTAAATTTAATATTCATGCAAATATTCTGATTCATTACTTTATAAAATAAGTTAAAACGAGCAGACATGTAACAAAATAGAAAGATTAACAAGGTCTGCTACAATAGTAATTGTAATAGATGAGGTTGTTGTCACCAGTCTGGAGTGTTGAGGAGTTACTACTCATTAAGGCTGAGGTTTAAACTTTCAAAAGAATTAAATGTCAACACATGAAAGAATCTTGCATAAAGAATAACGTAATTCAAGAAGAAAGAAAATATATTTGTGTATACACAGATAACTGAAAAAGGAAGAAAAACATTTATAGGCTTTGTTGTAAGACAATGTGTGTGTGGCTGAAATTAAGAAGACTACCTGTTGGGAAAATCACCTCCCTCAATACAGAGAAATCCTGCTACAGAGAGACTTAAGTTCATTCTTTTATAGTCCTGAATAATATTACCTAGTAGGGATCTTAGCAGGCAAGATGGGGCTGATATCCAAAAAAAAAGATAGTTTTAAGAAGAGAAAAGGTAGTTTGTGTTTATATATATATATGAGGGAGAAAAATATAACAACAAAGATTGTTTTGCAAAAAATAAAATGACCAGTGTATTTCTGGAGGATAATTCTGTTAAGTCAGAGTCTTTGTAAGTAAAGGGCTCAATATTAAGAAATAGAACATTAATAGTAAACAAAAAAACTTAACATTACATACTTTTTTTTTTTTTTTTTTAATCGTATCACCCCAAGCAAGGCCGGAGGCCACTATCACGCAAGGGGTTAAAGAAGGGTTGGAGGAAGAGCAGATAGGAGTGGCAAGGGAGGGGATGTGGTGAAAGAGAAAGACAGTGGGTCGATCAAGGCAAGGGGGTTACAGAAGATTTGGAGCGAGAGCAGATAGGAATGAAAGATGAAAGGATGTGGAGAAGGGAAGTGGATAGATCAAGGCAACTGGAGATGTCGATTGACGCTACACTTAAACCGTTGGAGATTGTATTTGTCAGGGAAACAGTAATAGGGAAGGGAGTTCCATAGGCGGGATGTGTGAGACATGAAGCTATTGGAGTAGAAGAGACGTCTACATCTAACAGTTTCCACGGTGTAGGGGTGGGAGCGGGATGCCAGCCTCGTGGGGCGTTTAAATTCACGAGGCCTGGGGACAAGCGAACGCAACTCCTCAGAGCAATTACCGTGGAAGTACTTGTGAAAAAGGCAGAGCGAGGCAACATCGCGTCTGTGAGAGAGCGACTGCAGACAAGATGACAGATCAGGGCCAATCACGTTGCCTATCCGTCTCTGGATCTTATCAAGAACCCCGAGGCAAACAGCAGGGGCCCCAGACCATATATGGCAGCAATACTCCATGCAAGGGCGAATGGTCGATTTATAGACTTGAAGGATCGATTCCGGGGAGAAAAATTTCCTGGCTCGGCACAGAGAACCAACTTTCTTTGCGGTGGCTGATGCAACTGACTCGATATATTTTTTCCATCTCAGATCAGCAGACAGCGTGAGACCGAGCAGCCGCAGGGAGGAGCTCTCGAGAATTTGGTCATCAGACATTCTAATGGGATGCAGGGATGGATCCTTGTGGTGGTTGATAGAGAGCAGTTTTGTTTTAGAGGCGTTAAAGTTAACCATCCATTTCTCACCCCAGATCACAACCGATTGGAGGTCCTTTTCAATTTGAGCTGCCAGATTAGCTTTGTCCGCCTCACTAGATTTGTGTTTGAGGCAGGAGTAAATAGTGGTGTCGTCAGCGTAGATGCCGACTTGGGAGTCTATGGCGTCAGGAAGGTCGTTTATAAATATGAGGAACAGAGTAGGGCCTAGGATGTCTCGTCTGTGCCTGTTACCCTTCTGTGGGTGCGGGCAGTTCCTCCTCCTCCTCCTTGATCTCTCTTCTGCGACTGTCACCTCAATCATTCAACGAATTGATGTCAAAGATATCAGCTGCAATATATTGTAATGTTTGGTTGGTTGTTCTTTAATTATCATTGTCTCTTTGTTATTCTTTTTCTGGTGCTCGTTGCATGACCTTACTACTGTTTTGATGTCTTTGTGTATTCCTCTTCAATAAACAGCATTTCTTGCTTTTAGATGAAATTTTTCTATTTCTTGATATGCATCATGCATTCTTTGAAGGGCATTGTTTTGCATACTTTTTGCTAGGACTATGAATTCGCCTTTAGTCACAAATCCATTTTGTTCTGATAGACATTCTTTCAATGACTAGTAATTTCTTATAAGTTTGGGTGTGTCTTTCACATCTAGCCATCTATTTATTATCACTTGTTTTAACATTCTCAACTTTTAATCTTCTTCAGTAGCTTTTTGTAAGTCTATTTGTTTCTGCGCTGATACACCAACAGTAGTTATTTTTATATCTATGTCAATTCTCTTCCTTTGTGTTTTGCTGTACTCTTGATAAGTAATCCGGTATTCCCATTTCTTTACCTGGCTTGTATATAATTTGAGCACCATATGGGTGTAGCCTTAAGAACATTCTTTGTAATCTTGGGGGTGTTTATGCATTGTTTTTGTTTTGTATGTTTTCTAATGATATGTGGTCTGATACAATTTGAAATTCTTTTCCATATATGTGTGTGTGTGTGTGAATTCTTTACCTGCAAGTAAGAGGATGTGACTTGGGCACCATTGCAGCTCCATCATATGCCACAATCTTCATTGGAAAATTTGAGGAAACCCATATTTATCCCTTCATCGGTAGCGACTGCATATTCTAGGCAAGATATATCGATGATATCTTCTTTATATACACTGGCAGTGAGGAGAAACTCACTGAATTCTTTATGACCCTAAACACGGTACACGACTCGATTAAGTTCGACCACGAAAAATCAACATGATCGGTAACATTTTTAGACACCCGCATTTACATTAATAAAAACAGGAAACTACAAACGACACTACACACTAAAATCGCCGACACCCACAAGTATCTACACTTCTTCCCACTCTAAATACCTTAAGGAGAACCTTCCCTATTTACAAGCACTTAGACTCAGAAGGATATGTTCCAACAATCAAGAGCTAAATAAACACACTCAAAATCTCGAGCATTAATTCAAAACACGTGGCTATAAACAACATCTAATCAGGGAACAAATAAATAAAGTAATTTCCACACCTAGAGGAGACACCCTAATGTACAAAATTAAAAATAAATCCAGAAACATCTCTCTAGTAACCACTTTCAACATCGGTTTTCCTCCACTATCTTAGATAATCAAAAGTCGCTGGGAAATACTACATCTCAAACCAGACCTAAAAAATTTGTTTGAGGAATCCGGCCTTCTAGCATATCGTAGACCTAAGAATCTTAAGGAAATTATAGGCAGTAACCAAATTTCAGATGATAAGGTAATCCGTAATAGACGAAAATTAAAACAACAGGATTTTCCCAAACATGTAACAACAAGAGGAGCTTATGCTGTAACCACATTAGACATACCAATTCGTTCACTAGCCCAGTCACTAAATCTACTTTCAAAATCTACCACAACTCTAACTGTAGAAGTCAAAACATAATTTATCTATTAGAATGCACACTATGCCAGAAACAATATGTGGGAAAATCTGAATGGCCGTTTCACTACAGAATTAATAATTATCGCATCAAGTCGGCTCCCCACGAAAGATTATTACCTGTAGAACAACATTTTCACCTAGAAAAACATGATTTTAAAAGCCATGATAAATTCACTATAATTGAAAAAATAGAAATACACAGAAAAGATAACATTAGAAAAATTCTAGAAGAACATGAAGACAAATGGATTTTGCGCCTCAAAACACTTCGTCCTGACGGGCTAATCTACAAATTTAACAACATAGAATTAATATATAACCCTCAAAATCAAGGCCTACCCACATTTCTCACTTACCCAAGACAGACATGCTTGTGGAGGTGTTGAGGTCTCACACTTATACACACACCTATACTAATATATACACTTACACACATCATACACACTCCCAAAGAACAAATGATAACATACACTTAATACATACACACATCCCCTTCCCAGCAACCAATAAAAACGTCAAAATGACCAAGAAGGGAATTCTGAGTCACATGAATCTCCCCAGCCTCTATCTTAAAAAAAATTAAAAGAGGCAGTTTGACCAACACAAGGACTGACCAAAATTAATGATAAAAAACAAATGAAAACTACAGATAAATTTCATTTTCAGAAAATCATTCATTCCTGTAGTTCACTGCTACTAACAAGCAGGATTTTTTTTCTCCTGATGATAGCCATGCTGGCCGAAACTAGTCGAGGAACCTAACTCAAATAATAATAAAAAAAAAATGAATATACAACCCAGTGTGTCTGAAAATGTTAATTTGTTAATTTTTCAATATTTTTTGTTTGTTCAAAACATGTGTGTGTGTGTGTGTGTGTGTGTGTGTGTGTGTGAAATCATTCACAATCAAACACTCCTGCAAGCAATTCTCTTTCTATGTTTGCATATCTTGATTCTGCATCAGTCAGTCTTTTGCTAGCAAATTCAACAATTTTGCCTTCATTGATTAATGTTGCACCTCGGCCTAACATGCTTAAATCTACTTTAATCACTGTTTTTGCATTAAGTTTGAAGTAAGCTCAGCAGAGGTTTTTATGAACACAATCTTTCAATTCTTGAAAAGCTTTTCGTGTGTGTTTCATTTTATTGATATTGTTGCTGGTCAGTGTAGGCTTCCCAACTTGTTGCGGGCGTTAGTAACGTCGGCGTTTGAAATTGGGAAATACCCCCCAACAAACATAGAAGACTAAGGATGTGAGTCCACGTAAAGAAATGTAAAGAAACAACAAGAACCAATATATATGTATAAACAAATGATAATGTATTAACAACAAATTAACAACAAAGGTATACAAGCGACAAAGACAGTGTAACAAATGAACGTGAAAACCTTTTTATTTCAAAGTATGTGTAGTGAGTGAATGTGTGTACGTACGTGTGTGTGTGTATGTATTGTTTTTCAAACGAAACGTGTTCTCCGCGATAGGTTACATCTTGACGAATAAGATGAGAAGAGAGCGAGAAAAATATCGCAGAATATTTATAGTTCTGAGAGCGTCCCCTAGCAGTGCTTTCGAAAACTAGTAGGGGGTAACCCGACAATATTCAGTGTCCTTCTTGGGTAATGATCTCAGTGAAGTTGTTTTGGAACTAAGTTCTGGTATGAAAGGGCTTAGGTATTGGATCATACCTAGAAAATGCTGAAGTTCTTCTCGCTTTGCAGGTGTAGGCTTTGACTTGATTTTGCCGCATTTCTCTGGATCTGGGTGGGAACAATTTTCATCCCAAATAAGACCAGAAAATTTTATCTGTTTTTGTCTTATTTTTCATTTTTGTTTATTGAGAAGTAGACCATATCTTCTGGTTGTATCCAGGGTTCTTCTCAAATTTATATCGTGTTCTTCGCTTGATACCATCAAATATGCCAATGGCTTCTTCACAATATTCCAGTATTTGGTCCATTTTCTGGTGATATGTGTCCTGTGACATCTTTAAACCAAAAGAACGTCTTAAAATACCCATATCTACCAAAAGGTGTATTAATGCATGTCAATAGACTTGATTCTTCATCGAGATGTATTGCCCAGTATCCATGTTTCGCATCTAATTTTGTAAATTGCTTAGAACCAGCTAATTTATGAGAACTTTCTTCAACGCAGGTCACGAGGAACTAAAATGAAACCGTTCACATGACTTCAGACACCTTTCTTTGATTAATTTAATTTTTCTCCTCATTTTATATCAAAAAGAATTTCGCGTAGGCCCGCTACATTCTTCTTCTTCTTCTTGGATGATCGTCTACTTTCAGTGAAGGCAAGGTTTTCATGAGTCCAAAGAAAATTTCGCATAGGCTCACAAGTTCCTTTCTTTCTTCTTTTTCCGTAATTTGAAGGGAGTGGCTGAAGGGAGTTTTATTATTATTTCGCACTTACTACAACTGAAATTAATTATAATAACATATTCAGGAATTTTGTGGGAAATTTTTCCCGGCTTTCCCACATGAAAGGGTTGAGGTTAAAAATGCGACAAAATTGAAAAAAGCAACAACGGCTTGAAAGATTAGAGCGGACAATTTTCTATTTTGAGCAAAATGTGAGAAATTTGTCCCGGCTTTCCCACATGAAAGGGTTAAAAATGCGACAAAATGGTACCCCCCCCCCCCAAAAAAAACGCAACAATGGCTTGAAAGATTAGAGCGGACAATTCGCTCTTTTTAGGCGGAAAAATAAAGACTCAAACTCCTGTTCGGTGTGTAACATTAAAGAAGAAAATGTTTATTTACATGCACGAAAAAGATATAAGGATATACACAATTACGAGAGAAAGAAAGAGGGAAATTCCTTTAACTTTAAAGGAAGAAAAATGTTCATAAAAAAGAAAAGGCTTGCTCAAAATATTTTTCTGAGCGCCCCAAAAGTTCTTTAAGCGAGTAGTAGATTGTTGTTAAAGGTTAAAACACTCACAGATTTGTTCAGTTCTTGTATAGGAGGAAACTGTCGGACGATATGAATTTTATAGTTGAGTGAGTGCGTAGGCCGGCGACAGAAATCTAGATGCAAGGAGGCCGATCTCAATTAGTTTTTGGTAGTGGGCTTGTAGTGACTACTCCGATTTACCGCGCCCACAAAATACTCAGTTATAATTGGTTAGAAAATAAGTACTGTTTACAACAGGACAATTTACCTATCGCAGTATCCACACAAAATTTTCTGCCATGACTTTGTCTAACTTGGTTTTGTAAAAAAATCAGTGATTGGTCAATTTTTATCCAATCGTGCATTTTAGATATTCCTTTCGATATTTTCCCGCTTCTCTCTGGAGCCTACCCAAAAAGTATTTAAACAGTTCGTACTCCAGAAATAAAGTAGTAGAACAATAAATCAGCAGAACTCAGCAACGCACGCGTATCTACATTCTTCTACTCACGCACACACAGACACAGAACTACCATTACACTACACTGTAAACTGTCTGTCACAAGCCAAGTCACAAACCAAATTCTATTATCCTTTTTGTACAAACTTTTCATTCTTGAATTCAAATCTTATTTGTTCACTGAGCTCTGAACATTTCAACAAGAAAATTCTTAAGTACATTATTCCTATCTTGTATCAGATATCAGTACAAGGGAAGCTACTTTTCTCCCCCCCTAAATATTAATACATAAGCACAATTGTTGTACTCGTTGATTTTCAATATATATTTTATTGTTGAATGCAATTTGATCTCTTGTTCTTCTTTCCTTCTGTTTTTGCAAATTTAAATGTATGTGCTCTCACTAAAAACGCAGCCTCACTAACAACCTCATTAACAATTTTAAAACAAATCAGAGCAGCACACCCCAGGCTGATGTTCTGTCTTTACAGCCATGTAGGTTGTACTTTCTTGAAGATGACTGCTTTTCTGTCGCCGACCTGATGCTATCACAGACGGTTGTCGATTACTCACTGCCAAACAGGCAAAGATTCTCCGTATTTATGGAGATTAGGAGGCTCAGAAATATCAGGGACTTTTCCCTCTAAAATTACTATACAAATTTCCTGGCCCCTTCATTGGTTAGAAAATATATTCTTATCTGTGATAAGAACCAAGGTTTTGGGATCTGCTTTTTGGAAGCAATGTTCCGACAACTTGTGAGACTTTATGGCAGGTGCTAGGAAATTTGTCCAGGCTTTCCCGCATCAAAGTGTTGAGGTTAAAAATAGGGCTGAAAATAATTGCGAAAAAAAAAAACGCGAGTAAAACAGCAAGATTAGAGCGGGTAAACTCTCTCTTTTAGGCGCGTACGAATAAAGAAAAAACTCCTGCTCGGTGAGTAACAACAAAAGAAGAAAGTGTTTATTTCCAATATACACAAAAAAGGTAAAGGGGAAAAAAGATGATTAGGAGAGAAAGAAAGGGAAAAGAGAAAATGATCTTGACTTAAAAAAAGCCTGGTCGAAATATTTCTCTGGGCGCCTAAAGAGTTCTTTAAGCGATTATATTATTGTTAAGGTTCAGATAGATACACTCACAGTTCTTGTAGAGTTGGAAACCCGTTCGCATATAAAGGAATCCTGCAGTTGAGTGAGTTGCTGGGTCGACGACAGAAGTCCAGTGGGCTCGTCAGAAGGAGTGGTGAAGGGATGCAGCCTTGGATTGGTCTTGAATAGTGGACCGACGTTCGTTCTTGACAGCCCTTTAGTAGTTCTTCTTTGGTGAAAGAGGCGCTGGAGCTCCCTAATGTCGACCTCACAGATGGTGGGCAGAATTCTCACTGGCAAAATAAGCAAGATTCTTCAAATTTATGGAGTTTTGGTAGGCTCCGATGGATCGAGGATTTTTCCCTCCAAAATCGTTGTACAAATTTCCTGGCCCCATTATTGGTCAGAAAACACATTCTTATCTTTGATAAGAATCAGGGCCCTGGGAGCCGGTTTCGAAGGTACTGAAAACAGGTTGAAGTGAAGAAGCTGTGAGGTTTCTCCCAGACTTTGTGGCACCATGGAAAGAATGATGGTGGTGGAATTCCTTTTTGTGTTTTCCAGCTCTCTCGTTAGCCAGAAAATATATTCTTATCTCTGATAAGAATTAGGCCTTGGGAGCAGGTTTTGAAATTAAAAAGAGGTTGGAGTGAGGATAGAAAAATAGCGAGAATGTGAATTTGTGAATTGTTGTTCTCAAATTAAATTCCAACACTGGGTAATGGTGGTCAAATTCCTTTTTATTTTCCAATTCTTTTGTTCGTCAGAAAATATATTCTTATCTCTGATAAGAACCAAGGCTTTGGGAGCCGGATATAAAAGCAGGGGGAAAAGGTTGGGGTAAGGATTAGAAGAAAGGCTAGAATGTGAAGCTGTATTGATAGTATTGTAGTTGTGGTTCTCAAAAATTCTTATAATTTTTCTTTATAAATAACTATAAAAAGAAAATTCGCGAACACCCCTCAAGCGCCACCGAAATTTAAAAGTACGTACGATATATTTGACGGTGGGGGCAGTTCCACAAGTTTTCTAATAAAATTCAGCAGTGTGTATATAATTCGTTCATTAACGAATAAGGTATGAAACTTCGTTTTTGTAAATTTTACACTGAGGATATCAGTTTTTTTTATGTTTGTTCGCTAATAAAAAAACACAAAATGCACCCATTTTCGTGGTACCTAGCCTAAAAATGTAAAATAAAAAACAGTTTTTTAATGGATCATAACAAGTTTTAACTTTTAGTTTAGATTTCTTCTTCATCGTCGTCGTTCTTGCTGCTGTTGATTTTTTTTTTTTTAGAATTCTGTTGATAGTGGATTTTTAACTATTTTTTTTACTAAGAGTACGTTCGCGCATCTATTACAAACTCAGATTGATGATTTCGTGAAACTAGTAAGTAAAGTAGTGCCGTAAAGATTTTAGCAGACAGCCGAATTCTTACTGAAGCTAGAAAAAAAAAAGTAAAACACTTGCTTTTTTAGCAATGAGTCGGATAAAAAATAAATTACTACAAAAAAAACAAAGGTAGGCTGTTATTGGCGTTCGTTAACAAAATATTTTTCACACAACCGAGTAAATTTTAGTAAAATGATATTTATTTGAATAATTACATTTTTTTAACGAAACAGTGGGCATATCGCAATATCGGTGAATAATAAATTAAATAAAAAATAAAAGCTTATTTTCACGAAAAAAACAAAACAACAATGTTCAACACGTGGAGTGGTCAGTTGGCAACAAGTGAAGTGCGCATGCTCAGAACAGATGTTAAGTTTCAAACTAAAACGTGCTGCAGCATGTCTCTAAACCTTACTCTGCAGTATTACTGGGAGGCACCAACACTAAATACGACCGTAATTTATTGGTAAGCGAACTTATACACAAAAATTTAAAAAGACGGAACAAAAAAAAAAAAATATATGTAAAATTCTTATGTACTCTCTTTTTTGCGATTTATTTAAAGCTCATTTGATAGCTCGGGTTTTTACATTTTTTTGGTTTGCTTTCTTTTTACGCTTTGTATTTAATTTGCTTCCTTTTTTTTCTGTCTTACCAAAAACAGATAAGTTATTCAATATTGCCTTTGGTTAATAAACATTCTCTTTGCATTAATTTAAAATATAAATCCTTCTCGTCATAACTGGCACGATTCAAATTTTCTTCGTTTTTTGTTTATTTAACAGTTGTTTTACGTAGTCAGAGAAGTGCCAACGGACAAATAAAACATGAAACAAGACCACACATGTCAAAAAATAATAGATTTATTCTTCATTTTTCCTACAGCAAGCTGAATGATTTTTTCTCCATGGCTACTATAAACTATAATAATTAAAATACAAAATAATATGGTAGTTAAAATATATCTTATTGTGCTTAGCCTGCTGCAGTAGTTACATGATTTTGAAAAAGATCCTTTTTCTCCAACTCTTTTAAAATTTATTTGGGGAGGAGAATCACTTTCGTGTTTATTGGGATTCCGATTCACTAATATCAAGAATTTTTTTCTTAAAAATGTTATAGTTTTTTATACTTTTATCTATTTTTTTAATCAGTACCTGTAAAAAAAAAAATATTCTTATTTTTTATAAAAAATAATTTTAATCAAAAGTTATCACAAATTCTTAGTGTTGTTCGTGAATAAGTAGTACCCGTTTTTTTTTTTGTTTTTTTGTGACTTTTTACACTTACTACAACTATATTGCTTAAAAAAATAATGGTAAGGTTTACTGTTACATGAGCTTTTTATGTGAGGCAACCCGCAAGTCCCAATCGCCTATTTTGTCGACTTTCCAGAAGTTGTCAGCTAGCATCTGTTACAAACATGCGTGGTGGGTAATAATATCATTCTCTAAAAATCTACTAAATTGTTTATTTCTTCTTTTTTATTTTAAAGGTATAATTTACCATAATCTCAATATTCTTTATATAGGCTTTGTTTTCGTGAGCTTTTACTTTTAAAAAATATTTATTTCCATGGCTCAGGGTTGACAGTTGACATGCACAGAAAAAAAAAAAAACGAATTAATTCTGATAGCTTTTAAAAACTTATCAGCGGAACATGTAGGTACCTCCACTTTTTCGCGGAAAACAGCATAACGTAATGAAAAAGGCCACAAACTTAATAAAAATGAAGTTTTATCGTCAAAATGTTTGTTATTATTAAGATCGAAGACCAAAGTCTGTTTTGATTTATTTTAATTTTTTAATCCTTTCTAACACGTTCGAAATTTTGATTAAAATATGGTTTTGTTTAAAAAACGTCAGCGGGGTGGCATAATAATTACATTGACTCTTGAGCTTTTTTCCGTTGAAAACGCATCGATTTTTGGAAATTCTTGTAAAAATCTAATAACTGTCCGATTTTAATTAAATTTTCAGGACTTATTCACAAATGAATGAAATTTTTTTGAAATTTCTTTTTTAGAAAATTTTGGTAAAATATATATTTTTACATATGCTACCCCGAATTAATTTCATGAAATTTCGCAAAAAAACTTTCTATTTCCTGAAATTTTTTATTTGTTAAAAAGTAGGATTTCTTGGAGAATGTAAATCACCAAATTTTTTTTTTTTTTCAAGCTTGCACTATTCTAACTGTAAACAGAAACTGTTCTGAATTGAAAAATAATGAATGCAATAAATAAAACTGGCATTATTTAATTAGGAAAGCTTTTGATTGCTTTTGTAAATAAGTTACATTAAGGACACTATTGTCTGAAGAAATTTTTTCTGATGAATAATGAATTTTTACAAGAATTAATTTTTTTTTTTTTTTTTTTTTTTTTAAATTTTAATTATAATAATTTATAATAGTTTAAAATCGTTTAAAATTCTTTATTGGACTATTTCCTGGATATTATATAGTAATTAAGTAGAAACGAAATTTACAAATCCAAAATTGAAAAGATTATTAAATGTAGTTACACTATTCTATTTTTAAAATATTTTTTTTACATAATTTGTTCCTTTTTCATCTATGAAAAGCTAAACGTGACATTATTATGAAAAGGTCATGTGATCTAAGTTTTGTCACTATACAGAGAAATTTAAGAATTTTATAGTATTTAAATTTTTTTTATTTTTGCATAAAGCATCTTCGAAAGGTAAATAAAATATTAGATAATTGCAGAAAATATGTTCATGTGTAAAAATTACTAGGTAGCTACCCCCCCCCCCCCAATGTGTTCACTTAGATTTTGTAAATTTTATGTTGGTTCTATTCAGCCATACCAGCTGTCATAGCTTTGTGACTCAATCATTCATCAATCATCACTTCAGATAGACAGGGCTGATCAATAACAAATGGTCGTATATTACCTTTTTATGCTATTTATTTCAAACCAGATTAATTTAACTTTAAATTTTTTTCTTTTTAGATTTTTTAATTTTACTCATGTCAGAAATATTTATATAATTTTTTTTTTTTTTTTTTTTTTTTTTTTTTTTTTTTTTTTTTTTTTTTTTTTAGAAGGGTTTAAAAAGAAAATGGCTGCTTTTAAGAAAATTTTAAGAAATTAAAATTGACATTCCAATCTATATAATTTCTATCTAAAATACATCAAAATATTTTACTTACTGGAAATAATAAATTTAGCTTTCAATTAAAGCTAAAATGAAATCTTCAAGAATGCTTTTACATTTTTAAAAATTCATTTCAAACCTTAGGTATTGAAAATTTATGCCAAAAAAGTGGAGGTACCTATGCCACCTCACACCAAACATATGTTGCACCTAGATATGAGATGTAAAACCATAAAGCATCTGGGAAATTTGTCCCGACTTTCCCACATGGAAGGGTTAAGGTTAAAGGTGACAAAATTGTAAAAGCAGTAATGTTTTGAAAGTTTAGAGTGGACAATTCTCTCTTTTAGGTGGAAGAATAAAGACTCAAGCTCCTGCTTGGGGTGTAACAATAAGAAAATGTTAATTTACATAAAAAAGGTAAAGGTATATATACAAAATATGAGAGGAAGAAAGGGAGAAGAAAATTCCTTTTAACTTAAAGGAAGAAAAAGTGTTCATAATGGCTTGTGCAAAATATTTATCTGAGCACATAAAAATTCTTGTATCATATGGAAATCAGATAGCCAAGTATAAATAGAGAACTGCAAACATAGTGATTGTATGGAGCATGGAAAGGGCAAATCCAGTTGCTATTCAGGACATACAGAACTGTACTATAACTACTACTACCCAGAGAGATATGGAAAGCATAACAATGGTGTTGCTGATAGGGTTGTTAAATTCATTGGACGACCCAGAACACATAGAAACATGGATAAGAACTTTTGCTGCATTTGCAAGAATGAAAAAATTAAGAGACAAAGACTGACAGAGAAGAGAATGAGATAAGAGATTTATTTCTTACTACCACTGGCTGCAAAGAAAATTTCGACACTGTTACCCAAGCAAATCCGAAGAAATGACATGTTAAGTAATTGTTTAAATTATAAAAAAGAACATAAGACCAAAGAAAAGATTGGTCATCACTGAAAGGACCCAGTTTTTAGAGACGAGACAAGCACCCAATGAGACCATTATACAATACTTACATAGATTGAAAGAATGAGCCAAGTATTGTGAATTTGAAAACTTGGGAGCATGGGAAATGACTACAGAAGATGAATTAATCCTTCTCAGATTAATTGAAGGCTTGCAAGACCATAACCACAAGTGAGAAATACTAAAGTGTCTACAGAGTAGCATGAGTTTGGAAGCTAGCGTTGAGTTTTTACAACAATTAGAGTTGATTCGAGAATTTAATCAACCAAAAGAAGAATTTGAGGTGTACAGGACAAGCACAACCAAATCCATAAATAAATGTAGATATTGTGGAAAAAATCATAAGAGAGACAAGTACTAAGATGGACATGTCTACTGTTTGAGGGTAAAGACTTTGAGCCATATTTTTCAAGAAGCCATTGAAAGAGTCTTATTAGGAAAAAATAAAAAATACAATAATATACCAATATGATATGTAGGGGGCAAGAACTAAAGAAGAATTAAAATATAAAACATAGCAAATTTTAGTGAGATTAAAAAAGGCAGGCATGACTGTAAACAATGACAAGTGTAATTTTGACTGTAAGAAGATACTGTATTTAGGATATCAAAAGAAGGCATATCACCTGATGACAGACTAACAAAGAAAATAACAGAAATAGTGCTCCAACAAATAAAAAAGAATTAGAATCCTTTTTGGGGCTAATAAATTTTTATAGTAAATACATGCCAAGATACAGTGACATAATAGAGCCATTTGCAAAATTATGCAAAAAAAAACAAAAAAACAATGAATTTAACTACCGTTTTTGAAACACTAAAGAAAATACTGAGGAACAAACCAATAATACAAATTTTTGATCAACAAAAAGAAGTAATGTTAGCCACAGATGTGAGTGAAAAGGCGATTGCTGCTATTCTATCACAAGAAGAACACTCAATCATGTACATATCAAGAAGGTTAACATCAGCAAAAACTAACAACTTGAATATTGAAAAAGAAGCACTAGTGATTGTATGGAGCATGGAAAGGTCACAAAAGTTTTTGATAGGAGGAAAGAATTCTTATTAAAATTGGACCACAAAGCATTAGAATTCATATTTAACCTGAGAAAAAGATTACCAAAAGTCGCATCGTCAAGAATTCTAAGATGGACAATAAAAATTATGGCATTCGATTTTGACATAGTATATGTAAAAGGGAACACTATCCCTCACATAGACACTTTATGAAGATTACAGTTCAAGAATAAAACAGAAGGAAAACAGCAAAGTGGGGAAGATAAAATAATACACTGGGTAGAAACGGACATTCTTCCTCTAAATAGACTCAAAATAGAAACAAAGCAAGACCCAGTATTAAGCAGAATACTAGAGAGAATAAAAAATATATGAAGCAATTGTTTGATGGCAGTGTGACCCTTGTTTTTTCTTTTACTATTCTTGATTATTTTCGTAAGAAATGAGGCACAAACTAACCATAGAAAATGGCATAATGTGCAATGGGGATATAATAGTAGCTCCACAAATACTGAGAAGGGATATATTAAAAGTAGCACATGACGACGTGCATTGTGGCATAACCAAAAAAAAAAAGACTAAAGTTACAAGACTGGTGGCCAGGATATTCAAAAGATGTAGAGGAATGCATTAAGAGATGGCCAAAATGTGTGGAAATAAAAAAAACTTCAAGCAAGCAAAAATTCACTCATGGCCCAAGGAAGCAGAGCTATGGGTTACGGTCTACATAGTTCATGCATATATCAAAGATAGGGGATTGTTCTTAGTATTAGTGGATTCATATTCAGGATGGCCAGAGGTTGTCAGAGTAAAAGACAGAAAAGCCACCACAATAAAGCAAGTACTAAGAACTATATTCTCAAGGAATGGAATACCTCAGAAAATAGTCACCAACAATGCACCTAAATTTTGCGATGAGAATTTATGTCTGTGGTTAAAACAAATTGGATGCATCCCATACAAGGCACCACCATATTACCCACAATCTAATGGCATTGCAGAAAGAATGGTAAAAATGGGATTAAAAGTATTCTCACCACTTAATGAAAGCATAGATGCGTATCTACCAAAAATGCTCCTCAGTTACAGATCCATTCCATATGCGGGAAGAATACTGAGTCCTTTGGCATTAATGGGAAGACAAATCAGGGGTTAACACTCACATAGATTTCTTTAGAGCTCTTGTTGAGGGGGAAACAGGTTCCAGAGATGACTAGTGTTACTACTACCAACCTGATGTTATCACAGACTGTCAAGTACTCACTGTCAAAGGGGGCATATTTTTAGAATTTAATTTGAGAACCACCACTAAATGTGTTCCCAAATTGGTTTTAGTTGGATTAATTCATTCATATCTTACTCGGTGCATATGTTTAGAATCAATTAATTTGGAAATACATTTATTTTAGAAACATTTTAATAAAATCTTACAGAAGGCATAAAGTTTAATTTTACATGATTAAATTTAACCAATCTCTCCTAGGGAAAAATATAGAAATAATAATGTAATGTTACTACGAAACTTATTTTAAAAGAGTGAAACAAATTAATCATATATTTGGAGTCCAAAGTTCTTCAACTACAAGGGCCTAAAATGAGGAAACAATACCAGCTTGGAATTCTCCGATTCTGGAGGCTTTAGGGTTTATGGAATCCTATGATAAAATTTAATCAAAATTTTTAACCAAACAAGTACTTTTATCTGAATTTTTACAAAAGGAAACATACTGACAACATGTAAGTTTTAATTTAAGTAATCTAACCTATCCTGTCAGAGAAAGGAATAGATACATTAAAATATAAGTTTACAATTAAACTTATAACATATTCAGGGACCAAAGTTCTGTGACTTTGTGGGCCGAGAATCAAGAAATCAACACCACAACAAGCCTAAAATGCTTTGATTTTTGGAGGCCCTGGCATACAAATCCCTTAAATGATGCCTAGTAAATCTATATTTGTTACTACCAGAGTAGTTAAAAGTTGTACCAAGGTCATTGATGCAGTTTAACATCATGGCCAGGACACTGCTTGGTTGCACTTTAACATTGTGCCCAGGATGCAGGTTGTGACCTTAGTACAACACATAGGGATCGTATGGACTAGATCTCTTTGGGTTTTTTTTTTTTATGATAATCTTTTGAATCTATTAGAAATGCACTTAACCCACTTAGCCGTAGAAGGGTTTTGATCAGTAGGGGTAATGGCAGAATCGTCCAGACAGTGGACTCTGTCCATATCATTAGAACATGCTTTTGGATTGTGGCTATGGGTGATGGATAACTCCAATGGGTATAATTGCTTGAGTGAATGAACGTTCACAGTTCCATCCCTTTTCTCAATCTCAACAGATTGTTATCATCATCACTGGTAATCAGCCTTTGAACTCTACCCAAAGACCAATAAGGTCTGGATGTGGTAGGATTTTTGATGAGTACTACATCATCAATCTTAATCATATTTTCAAAATTCCTATCATATAAATCCCTACACTGTACCCTCAATCCAAGAGATATTCCTGATACCATAAATCCTTAAACCCATTCAACAATTAATCTCTAGTTTCTATAGCCTTGACAATATCAGTTCTGGCTGGGGGATCTGATCATACAGCCCTTTCTTTGCTTACATTGAGCAGCAAGCCTTCATTTATATAAGGGCAAAGGAAGGAGTTTGGAGTAATTATCTGTAGATCAGAATCAGAGGAGCTATGGTAGTAAGGGGTTTGGAATTTATTGCTCTTTGTATGTCTGTAAGAGTAGTAAGTGATTCAAAATACTTGACCTGAGATCTATAAGATCTAATGGTCTTATATAGACATAACTTGATACTTTTATAATCATATATTCCCACACACTGCCCATCCAAGCAGAGTATGAGGGAATTATAAGGTGTTTGATGTTAAATACACCAAATCTGTCTATGAACTCATTGGAAGTCAGGAATTCATTCTCAAAATTGCAACCCACAATGAATGACCAAGCATTATCACTATAAATGTTGGCAGGAGTACCGTAGATGTTAGTAAATCGAATGAAGGCAAGCACAAGTGAGTACTCATTTCCTTCATCAATTCTATATGAACTGTCTGTCTGTACATCTTTTTCACTCCCTTGCTACTACCAACCCATACCTGCCTAGTAAACTCTATTCCAGTGTACAAGTAGGGCTGAACTAAGTTAACCCTGTGCTTAGGTAGGTTAGTAAGGTTAGGGTACTTAAAGGCAAAAGCATTATACTTCTTACAGAGGTAACAGCTAGAGATGCATTTCTTAATAGTCTGTTGAGCCTTATCTACCCAAAACCCAGACAATCTCAGTTTGTGTAGAGTGGCAGCAATACCCAGATATTTGCATCTTTTGTGGCAATCAAAGATAATGAGATTAGTTAAAGGGTGACTCCTAGACAGCAATATAGGATAAATAAATTCAAACTGATACATATCCACTTTGGCAATTCTCTCACAGGAACGAATGAATCCCACTTTGTTCATTTTGTAAATTTAAATCCTTAACTAAACTCAGTCTCTTTGTCTAGAGGATTCTCAAAAATTGTTTTTGCATTAATTTGAAGAGATCGGCCTTTGCACAATGTTTGGGGTGAGTATTAGAATGCTTTAACTTATTTATGAACTTAAACACTATAGCAGTAACTCGTATTAATTTAGACAACTTAGAATATTTGCTAAATCTACAATAGGTTTGTTCAAACAAATAGAACTAGTATTGTGATGCACTTTGCTATGAACAATATTACTGCTTTCGTCCCTGAGGCAACTCAAACTACTTTCCAGCCAAATCACAGGATTTTCCATAAGCCAGGTAGGGCCAGAAATCCAAAATTTAAGGTTCTGTTTGAATTTATCAAAGGATAGTGATTAAATTCTGCAATAAAGGCACATACTTTAACTTAACCAATAATCCATAATCAGACTGCAAATCTGCTAGGGCTTTAAAAATATCCTTCAATCTGTTAACAAATTGATTCTTAGTTTTAATGTTATTGTTACTAGACAACAACCATGACAACACCGCTTGAGCATCCACTGCAATATAAACACTCAAAACATGCAATGGAAAATGTTTTCAGAATACAGTCAAGACATTTAATAGCTAAAAACACAGCCAACAGTTCCTGAGTAGGTAAGGATCTGGACTTAATTGGAGCTACCTTGGCCTTTGCAAAAACTAAATTTGATTTGTGATACTGTACAATATAAGCTGCAAACCCATGTGCCCTTTTTGAGGTGTCACAAAATATACAATTCTGCTTGGTTGGAGTTGTCTATTGTGCATCAGGGGAAACTTAATTCCTTAAGATGAGTGAGGTCTTTAGACAAGCTGCTCCAAACCTGCTAGGGTTATGATGGAATAACATTGTCCCAAGGCAACTTCTGTTTCCATAGTTTACACATTAATATCCTACCCCTAATTGTCAAAGGAAGACATAGTGACAAAAACACTAGATATTTGAGACAATACCTTTTTTTTGTATTGGCATCAGAATCCATATAGCTACCATCCGAGCACAAGGTATCCCTGACTAGATCATATCTATATCCCAGGACCTTTTCCAACTGACAGCCATGCTCAGCATAATTGCCATCTGCAATCAATACTGAACATTTTATCTGTTATGTACCACACAACTTTCCTCAAACGTATAAAAAAAAATGGGTCAACGTGTCTCTTTTTAGTTTCTAAAACAAAGTTAGCATAAGACACTGAGTACAAAGAGTATTTGAAAACAACAGCATAAAAATTGCTATCTGCATATTTCTGTCTTTTTCTGGGAAGGAGAGTCTGGTTTGGATATAAGAAATTATTAACATTTCCAAAGGGAATGATCTCATAGGGGAGTTTCCATATGCCAACAGATGGGCAGAAGGAAATTAGGCTTTCTTGTCTGTGTATTAAGCTATATATTAGTTGTCAAGAGTTTACATTTAAACTTAAGGGAGCATAACACACATACATGGCTCTTAGAGTTATAGTATTACATTTAATGTTTAATTTATTGTTCCTTCCACTACATTCACCCTTATAATGGGGCACCTTGGCATGGTGTAATGGTTAGTAAGCTTATCTTGCTAGATCAGTTATGACAAAAGTGAGTTCAGTCCTCATTAGGTACCTCATACTTTCGGCCATATGCCATACACTTAGAAAATAACCATTCATTGTTGTATGGTTTCCTACTCATGCATAGTAGGTATAATTTTAATTCCTTACATCTATTCAACCTAGACTCTAGGGAAGGATATTTGGAACATTTAGTGCTTGAATGTTTTTCTTCATTACAGAATCTACATTTCAAAAGATTACTACTTGTGTTCATATTAAATTTTTCCAACGTATGGTTTTTGTTCTAACTAGAATTATGAACTTTGGGAGTTCAGTCATGAATCTTAGTTTTTCTAGGGTTATTTGCACTATTGCTGTTATTACTATTATATGACTTATTTTTGCAATCACAAGGGTCTTGATAACTTCACTATAGCTAGCAAAAATTTGGGATAAAGAAGGATAATTCATTTCAACACAATGAATTAGTTCCTTTTTAAAAGATACTAGGAGTTTTGAGAATACAATGAAGCTCAAATATTTATTTCCAGGAGAATTCTCTTGAAGGAAATTCAAATTGAAGGAACTTCTCAGCTCAAACAGATCAGCTCGTAAGAAATTGCTTCACTCCAACAAAATTGGAGTCCATGTCATCAATTTGCCTGAATATTTCAGCAACAATAAATTCATTGTCTAAAAATTCCTCCTTTAATAGCTATATGGCAGAATTGTAATTATGATACTGTAACTTTATAGCCTTCAATTTAACATTTGCTAAACAATTTTCAAACTGTGAAAGAAAATTTTTGAAAGCAAACTTATCCTTATTGTAGTCCTTGCTGCTGAAAATGCAGCACTCCAACTTGGGAAAGAGTGAGTTATTCATATTCTCATCACCCCTAGCCATTATAGGAGAAGAATTCTTCAGATAATTAGGTTCTAATTCATCTAGCTCCTGCTTAGCCTCAGTTTGGAACTTTATTTCGATGTCCATTTCTCTATAGCACTCTTCCTCATCAATTTCATTAGCATTGTATATATCTGCTATCTCCCCATTGATTTCATCCACTGCTGCTAACCATTGAAAAATATCACCCCTTATTAAAGTAATCCAAATTCCTTCTTGATTTTTCAAAACATCAAGAGTAGTAACTATATTGCACTTAAAGGTATTGCATCTTTTGGCTAATTTATCAGTCAAACCTGTCATGATGGACATTTTGAAATATGTATATGCCGTTTGATATTAACTACAAAAATTCCCCAAACTCTTCAAAAAATATCTAGAAAGGAAAAGCAAGCCACCAAATCAACTGCTAACTTAAAGAAAAGAAGTATATCACTTAAGAATAAAAAAAAAAATTCCTCCACTTAATGCACATACCGAGCACTAGAGTCTTCTGAAAGAAAACCAATATGTTGATCTTAGGAGCTTAAATTATTTTGAGCAAAATGTGGAAAATTTGTCTCAGCTCTCCCACATCAAATTAAAACAAAGTGTTTGCTTTTCCATAAAATCCTTATCTCTTTTTCTATCTTTCATCTATATATATATATATATATATATATATATATCTCAAATAAAAAGAGAAACAACTTAACTAACCCCAGCTGAAAAGCACTGGATATCGATGGTCCAACAGTTAAATAATTTGTGACAAAAACCTACAAAAAACTAAGTAGGATCCATGCATAACTTCTGCTATATAAAATAAAATAAGAGAGGAGACTGAAAAAGAATTTCGACCAGTCAAATAATTTAACAAAGAGGCCAACAACTTGATAAAAAAAAAAAACTTTTATTGTCAAAATCTTTATTAAGAGGAAAGACCAAAGAATTTTTTCATTATTCTATTAAATTTTTTAAGCCTTTCTAGCATGTTCGAAATTTGTTTTTTTTGTTGTTTTTTTTTTTTTGTGACCGTGAAGTTGCCATAGAGTGGCATTGGAAATTTGTTAATTTGGAAATTCTTGTAAAAATCAAGTAATTGTCGGATTTTAATGAAATTTTCAGAACTTATTCACAAATGAATGAAATTAGTTTAGAAATTTTGTTTTACTTAATTAGTGAAATTTACAGAAATTAAATATTCTGACATTTAAATATTTATATTAGTTAAATGCAGGATTCCTTGAAGAATGTAAATCATCAATTTTTCTTTTTTGTAAAATTTACTGAAAATCTGCTCTAAATCAGGAAATAAAAAAAATGATATAAAAGTAAGAAATTATTTAATTAGAAAATATTTTAATTGCCTTTATCAGTATATATTAAAGATAAATTATTAAGTGAGAATTATATTCTCTAATCATAATTTGAAAAGCTTAGTATGCCATCAATCCCAGCTTTTTTAAAAAAAAGAATTTGGAATTTTTTCTTTGAGTATAAACAGCCATACACAACATTATCAAGAAATAAAAGCAATAAATATAGTAAGCTTAAAGCCAAAATTTAATAATATTGATAAATGTTATGAAGAATAATTTTCTTAAATTTTAAGACTACTGAATACTTAAATATTATATCAAATTTTCTTCAATTAATTTTTTTTTACACATGGTTTCCATAGAAATATTAGATATTACATCATGCTGTCAGAATGTTAACTCCTTAAATAATCAGATTAATTATACATTAAATCAGCTAATATTCCTCAAAGTTTCAGAAAAGTATATTTTATTTTTGGAAGATTTTTTTTATAAAGACTAAAGAGAAATGTTGTTAAATAAACAAAGACTAAAAATGGTTCTAAATTCAAATTTTTAGAAAAAAACAAAACTTCTCCGTCTTTTTAAAGAAATTGTTTTCAGATATTTTGATTAGTGGAAATATTTAATTTTTTGTATTAAATTAAAATTAAGATAAAAGCTTAAAAAAGATTTTTCATTTATAAAATTTGTTTTAAACCTTAGGTATTGTGAACTTTCAAAAAATTTTGAAAGTACCTAAAACAAATATTCAAAATGCTTATATTTTTTTTTTTTCCTCAAAGTAAAAAAATAATTTTTATTTCAGAATTTTTGCTAATCCATATTCTTGCAATTAAAATCAAGTTTTTTCAATAGAATTAAAATTTATACAAGTATTGTCGGTTTTTCTACTCTGCTGTGTTGAATTTAGTGCTGAAAATTGGTGATTGCTTCAAAGCAACTTGTTTTTTAAACTCTAATGTAAGCAACCTTTTTTATGATGACATGAATTGATTGCTTTCAGTGACTAACTCCAAGCAATATCCAGCTCACTATGTTCTGGATCACCAGAAAGTTCAGTAAAGTCATCAGAAGTAAATCACTTGAAAAATGTTGTCTGAGATATTTGTCATATAAGTACTCCAAATCAATCAAGGAAAAAAGACTTTCCAAAGTGTGGACCAAAATATCATGATTTTTTCAATCCAATTGGTTTAACAGTTACCCCTGGTTACATTATGACAAAAAAAGACTCCGCATTTTGTTTTATCTGTCTAAAAGCTGCAGAAGCTAAATCTCTCTCAGTTCAATCTGTGGTCCAAGGAAATGCCTTTACAAAGACAGGATTTTCTAACTGGAGGAAGACACATGAAAAATAAAAAGGGTTCAAAAAACACCTTAAATACTCATCAAGAAGCCATGGAGGAATGTTATGGAAATATTACAGCTGCTAAAGCAAACTGCTATAAACATGATTTCTTCTGAGGTTGCCTTGAAATAAAGCCAAAACCACCAGATGTTGTTAAAAGTTCTCACAAATATTGGATTCCTAGCTCGACAGTCACTGCCACTGGCAGTTTGAGTAACAAACCAGGAAGCAAAGTTGGTTCTAATTTTCACCAGCTGCTTTTATGAAGATGTGAAGATGATGAAATTCTAAGCAACTGGTTGTGTCAAATAACAGAAATATACCAGTCCTGAAATTCAAAATGAGATGATTGAGGTAATGGCATTTGGGATCCTTCATAATATCTCTAGACAAATACAATCAAATACAGCCAAACATTTTATAATCAATCAATACAGCCAAACATTTTATAATTATGGCTGATGAAATAATAGATATATTGACTCAAGAGCAGGTAGTGATATGTATAAAATGGATTGCTGAGGATATTTTGATAGCTTGAGTGGAGTACCTCTGATATGCTTGTTCAAGTGATAAAGGAAGCACTTGCTCAAATGAATTTAAAATTGGAAAATGCAAGAGGACAATGTTATGATGGTACTGCAGTAATTGCAGGTCAGAAATCTGATGTGGCCTCTCAAATCAAATCCTTTAACTCAAAGTGTTTGTACGCCCATTGTTATGGGCATGCATTCAATCTATCCATCAAAGATACCTGTACAAAAGTTCAATGTTTGAAAGACACTTTTGATACTGCAAAGGAAGTTTGTCAGTTGGTGAAAAAATCCCTGCAAATAGAAACATACTTGAGAAAATTGGGACTTGAATGCAGAAATGAAGAAAAGATCATCCACGCCTTTTTCCCAACAAGATGGACAGTGCATGGGACCACTCCCTCTTCCATCATTTCCAATCATAATGAGTTGGTGTTATTTGATCACAAAAGACATGAAGATGAAAGACAGAATCATTTGGTGTGCAGACGAATATCAGAAAGTTTTCATTTCATTTCGGACGTCTGCTTGAAGAGAAAATATTAATGCAAACAGATAATCTTAGTTGGAAGATACAATCTCCTGAGCTTTCAGTGTCTGAAGCCCACCAATTAGCTGAAGTTGTGATATAAAGTTTGCAGCAAGAAAGGAATGATACATCATTCAATTTGTTTTCAGGAATATGTTTCTAAAAAGAGAGAACTTGACATCAGTGATGTGGAACTTCTGTGACTATGTGACTGATTTCTTTGGCTATCTGCAAGCAAATGAAGAGAATTTACAAGCCAAACATTCAACTTTATCAGTAGATGTTAACACCTCAAATTGAATGAAGAGAGGATGGATAGAATACATACTGTTATTTAAGACTCTGCCAGTAGTTACAAGAGAAAAACTTGTTATGGTACATCATTCTCTTTGAGGACATGTTTATACTTATAAGCAAATTTAAATAAGCTTCTGTTGTGATTGGAACTATCACACTGTAACACCTGGGAGAAATGATTCCTGTAAGCTATAGTGTCTGAACAGTTTGTTTTTAGTCATGTGGTATGGATTTTTTTTTCTTCATGTGGTTTATAATTTTCCACAGAAAAACAACATGCATAACTGATATACACACACAACAGCCTACACTGCATATTGTACTCATTCATTTACATATTAGTACATTACTGTTTAAAAAACAAAAACAAAAAGATTACGCGTGAATCAGCACTACTGACAAAGATCTGTCTCGATCTCAGAATAAAGTGTCACTTCTTAGCCCTCTGCCTTGGATCTGAATAGAGTATCTTTGGGGTTTGAAAAAGCATTACAGATAAAAATATCTTTATGGATTCACATTCTATTTTATATACGCTGATAGAAAATAAAATTGCAATAGCTTGTATATTTGTTTCAGTTTGCACAAGATTAAACATAGGTAATATATCTGGATTCTGGAAATCCTCACAGATCAATATGTACATGTGTTTCAAAATAAGGGTTATGTCAACAGTACTGGGTCCTAATAATTTCTCCTCTTTGAGTATTAACACAGGCCAGTACTCTCACATGCATATGATTATACTCATGGCAAATACGATCATGTAATACATTAATCCATGCCACTTACAATACAGAAAGAGTTGTAGATGGACAAACTGAACAAATTTTGTCCAATAAATGTTTAGTGGGGGTAGATCTGATGATCATGTTGACTAGAGAAGTTGTTGAGCATTATGTGAAGTAACCCAGGCATCATGTGGGCAAGTATTATTCTTCTTGAACAAAACCTTACTGTCTTATTGCAGGAATAATAACAGAACAGGTTGGACATGGTACTATTCAATGTTTCCTCCACAAACACCTAAGGCAAGTAAGAGTTGTAACTATGATACCAGGAATTAGGCCTGTATGCCATAAATGAATACTCATTGAAAGTTGTTGCTCCCCTTGTCTACATTATACATGAAGGCAGAAACTTCAAGTTTCTCATGACACCACAGGTAGTGTGCACAAGATTGTTGTGGTTTAAGTGAAAGTCTAGCATGTAAACCATTTGAAACAGTCCATGTTGACACACCTGGGGCAACATTTTCTCTGATCTGTGCAGTCTGCTACTGGTGTCCTGATAATCAATCTTGGTGAACATCTGTGCTATGTGGCTGTCCAAAATTTGGCCTACAGCTGTAGGAATGTTTATTTGACTGCTAACATCAAAGCATCTCTGATGCATCATGTCCAACAGACTCTGTAATTTTCCAAAATGCCCATTAGGCTTTTTGAAAACACATAACCTAACACCTTTAAAATATCTCTAATTAAACAAAAGGAGCCCACAGACATCTGTATGGAATAGCATCTGCTTGTACTGGATGCATTTATCACATTGAACCCTATTGCTGTCACAAGGTGGCCAGAGACTGAAAATGCTATCAAAATATCTACTATCTCCTAGCATGTATATATTCTACCTAGGTCAAAATTATTTTTTCTTCAGTGTATTACAATATTCATTTTCCAACAGTGTATACATACTTAAGTACTGACTGTAATGGTTTGCTGCAATTGACTGATTCTTAGCAGCTAAAAATGTACCATACCAATGCAGTTCCACAAAACACTTAACAAAACTTTCACTGAATGAAAGTCAGTTTTGGTTTATATTTTAGCCTGTTTGCTTCTAGCAAGCCATTGTCTTTCCACTTTATTAGTCCAAGAAGGTGCAACAAGTTACTTTCCTGGAGGTTAGCCTTATCCATGCTGATGGAAGGCTGGAAGGGGTCTCTCGGATGATTAATGGAGAGAAGTTTAGTTTTGGAGGCATTAAAATTAACAAGCTATCTTTTACCTCAGTTAATGATGGACTTGAGGTTGTTTTGGACATCAGCTGCCATTTTGATCAAGGCAAGAGTAAACAGTTGTCATCAGCGTAGATACCAAGTTGAGAGCTGATGTCATCAGTAAGGTCATTAATGAAAATTAAAAGCTGGGTAGGACCAAGGATGGAGCCCTGAGGGACACCTAATTAATGTGAACTCACTGGATAAGAATATTCTTTTTAAAAACTTCTTAAGTAGGTTGAGCTTTCAAGTTCCAGTTGTGGCTTTCAAAATAGAAATTACCTGAAAAAAAAAAAAAAAAAAAAATATATATATATATATATATAGCTGGTGAAAGAAATTTGAGAGACAAAAAATAATAATACTGATAATAAAACTAATAATATTTCTATATTAGTAGGCTTCTGACCAAATGGAAACAGAAAAATTTTAAAAACCATAATTTTCAGACATGCCTCTGTTCTTTCTCAACAAGACAAGAAATGAAAAAATGAAGTGGGACTTTCTTTCCTAGGAAATATTTTTTCGTGTGTTATATTACCAAAGAGATTTGATACTTTTGGTCTCGTAGTTTACCACAATTAGAGTTGTAGAGGGTTTGTTGAAGGCTTTCTGTGAAAACTGTATTCTTCAAGGAGACCTAAATTCCTGTTCTAGAATCTGTGAATCTATTTTAATATATATTTCTGCACAAGAAAAAAACTAATTTGTTTTTAATTCAATAATCTCTCAATTGAATAATGAAAACCCTCAAAATAGCATATATTTCTCAAATGCCCATATTTTGTAAGCATTTATCTAATCTGAAATTATTGGATACTTCACCTTGATGAAAAAGTATATTATTTTGCAATGAAAGATAATTTAGTCTTGAGATTTCTGTCAAACTACTGACCAATGAAAATTTGTCCTAACATGTTGCTAGATGACCCTAATAAAAACAAACTTTAAATCCTAAGTAAATCCCATTTGAACAATTTCCCCACACAAATTTTATTCTTGTTAGTTCTTATATTATGAACCTAATTACTTCTGCATTTTTATTGACTCAATTACTTATCTAACATTTCTGTGCAAGTTTAGTTAACTAGAAAAAATATTTACTTAAGAAATTACAAATTCATTAATTTTTTTTAATTTTTTTTTAAAGAGAAAAAAATGATTAAAATAGAATTGTCTAATCTACAGAAACTTTTTCTCTCTTCACAAATAATTAACTGTTCACCACATTTTGTTTAAAAGGAATATTTTAATTCCTAAATTACATCATTAAGTATTTGTTGAATTTTTTTTCCTATATTGATAATATTCCCTTTGGATGGTCTATATGGAATAGAATTATCTGTGGTCAAGCAACTAGTAAGGTAACTTATGAAAGTCAAGGCTGTGTTTTTGAGGATCATTGAAATATTGAATGTGTTATGACTACCATAGGTAGATCTAAATAAGTATATCGATATGTCAAAATTATTGAAGGACACTTACCAGCATTTAGTATAAGTTTTTGTTTTAAATTGATTTAATTTTTCATTTCGTTACTTCCTAGATTCTTCTTTTTCTTTCTTTTTTTTTTTTTTTTTAAATAAACAGAAAAATGTGTATCAGAAAGACAGTCTGGAAAGAAACTGGCTTGTAACATTCAATACCTCAAAAATTAAGCTACTATTATTTTATCACTAATCAAACCCTGACTTTTCTCCAGTTATGATGAATTGTTTTACTCTTAATGAGGCTCCATGCTGTGAAAGTTTATTGGATCTCTAGTGGAATTCTTATATTCTGATTCATTGCTAAAAATGTTGAAAAAAAATGGTCAGTTCATTCTTTTACTTCAGTAAGTACCTGGCACTTTTTGCCATGCTTTATCCTTACAAGACTCAGATTAGATAAAAAAAAAAAATGAGGCATTGTCGCCATATCTGGACTGGAACTGCTCAATCCTCACTTTACAGCCTTGACTTCAATTATTTATGTGGTCTTGTTAGGAAGGAGACTTATTTTCCACTTTACAGCCACTTTTTCACAATGTTGCAAACCTATTGCCACTCTATAACTATTTCCATGATAAATGAGCTCCGTTCTTTAGTTCCACCAGTTCAGACCTTTATACAGGGTTCATACAGGTCTGGAAACTTTGAAAAGTTCTAGAAAATTGACATGGCCTTTTCCAGGCCTTGAAAAGTCCTGGAAAAACAGCAATAGCCCAAAAGCTCTTTGAAAAGTACCGAATTTTCTAAATTGGGCTGCCCAAATATCCCTTTTCTCAATTCATGAAAATCAAAATGTCAAATCTCAGAAATCTGGCTTTTTTTACAAGCTAAAATTGTTCTTTAAGAAAAATTTTTTTAGTCATCAGTAATATTTGGCAATTATTGTGAACAGTGGTTTGTTTCCTTGATTAGAACAAGGTCATGACCTTGGAGTTACTTCTGTATTTTCTTGTCTAGGTGATGACAAAGAAGGGGAGAAAGAATGTGAAGGCATGTCTTCTCACTCAACAAGAAAAGACAAAATGCATCAAAGACAAGTAAAAACATCTCTGTCAAAGATAATTCATACTCATTGAATTTGTAGGAAAATAAAAAATTATTTTACAATAATGAAATACATCTTAGTAGAATTTTAAAAAATTGTTTTTTAAAATTTGAACAGTTGAAGAAATTTTATTCACATACAAAAGTAAAAAGTCAGTGGTGCGTGAGTTCATGCTGAAAAAATTAATTGATACTTTACAATGTGTATCTATGTGTAAACTACATTTGTCTAAATTGTTGCCAAAAGTAACAAGTTTAAGAATCAAAGTGTGGGTGGGGGATGATGAAATATATTAAAACTTATTTGGCTTTTATTGCTTGGTTTTAAATTAAAGGTTTAGTCTGGCAACCTTGTCCTTTTACTTTTGTATTTCTGCCATAGATGGCTAGAAAATGTACAAACATGTGAATGACTTCATGACATTTGGCCAGATGTCATTAAATTTTTTAACTTAATTAAAAGAAACAGAAAAATGTCCCCAGACCAAGTCCTTCTCTGCGGTGCTGTCAAATGTGAATGACATTTTATATCCAGTGAAAATGCAGATTTTTGTGTCTGTTTTGAAAGACATTGAACTGTTTCTGATAAAATGTCAGTGATAAATCATTGCTTCCTTTTCTTGCAGATGATCTTTTTAGCATGATCATGAAACTTAAAATTTGTAAAGGAAGAGTGCACTTTTTTTGCTAAAAAAACAGCATGAAAAAATGATAAAAAAAACCAAAGTTAATAAAAGTTTTATCATGAAAATGTTTATTATTAAGAGGAAAGACCAAAGTATTTTTTCTTAATATTTTACTCCTCTCTAACATGTTCGAAATTTTGATTAAAAAAAAAATCTTTGTTTTATGCATCAACGGTGTAACAGAGCTGACTATGGAAATTTTAGTGCTTTTTTTCTAGTAAAATAACACACTGATTTGGAAATTCTTGCAAAAATCAAATAATTTTCAGAATTTAAAGAAACCTCCAGTACTTATTCACAAATGAATGAATTTATTTATTATTGTTTTTAGAAAATCTTGGTAAAAATAGTTTTTTAAATTTTTATTTTTATTTTATTTTTACTTTTGTTACCCCACACTTAATTAATTTCCTGAAATTTCTAGAAATTCTGACCTCAAAATTTGTTTTATTAGTTAAAAGGACTCCTTGGAGGATGTAAATCATCATATATATTTTTTTTTTTTTTCAAAATGTTACTCTATTCCTGAAAATCTGCTCTATATAATAAAATAAAAACTTCAATAAAACTAATCTTTTAATTGGTTTTATGAATAATATATATTAGGACATTATAGTCTGAGAGAAAAAAGTTTTTTTTGACAACAAATTTTTACAAGAATTGTTTTCATTTTTTGTTTTTAAATTATGATTTATAAAGTTTCAAAAAATCCTTTAAAAATTCTTCAAAACTTTGACCTTGTTAGGTTATTAATTTAAGTGAAGATTATATTTACTAAACTAAAATTGAAAATCTTAATACAAATCATCACACACCAAAATTTTTAAAATAATTAATTTTTTTTTTATGTGTATAAATGTGCCCATTTTGATAGTATGGGTGACCATACATGATATTATCAGAAAATACAATTGATGACTATAGTAAATTTAAAGTCAACATTCCTAAAATTAGATTACAGAGAATATTTCCAAATTTTTAAGATTACAGTACTTAAAAATTATATAAAAAAAAGCATTAACCTGTCATTTTTTTGTTTTAACAGATAAAGTCTCTGTAGAACAACAATAAAACTATTAACACCTTCAGAAGCACTTGTTAAGTGATTTACAAGCATTGATAAGTATCTAATCACTGCTACTGTTTGTTTTAAAAATCTATTTCTGTTATTTCCAACTTAAGTAAATATTTGTTTCAAATCAGATTAATTATACTTTAAATCAGCTAGTATTCCTCAAATGGTTTCAGAAAAGTATATTTTAGTTTTGGAAGATTTTTTAATAAAGAAAATTACATTCCAATGACAGATGACTAAAAAAAGGGCACTAATCAGCTATTTTTAGCCAAAAAAAAGTGAATCTGGCTCCAATCAATATAATTTCTTTTTGAAATACTCTACAGAATATTTTGCATACTGGAAATAGTAAATTTGATCCTTTAGCTTTCATTAAAAGCTTCAAAACATTTTAAAAAATTTAATTTTAAACCATAGGTTCATGAATTAGTTTTGGTTCCCACTAAAAAGATAATTACATTTTCCAAACTGAATGAATTTGTATAAAGATGCTGCAAAGATCAAGTGTGGATTTCTGTCAGATAGGGCTATGCAAAAAAGGAAATGTGTCAACAAAAGATCTGTTTGATTGAAGAATTGCAGCAATGTTCATCACCATTATTGAGAAACTTCTGGGAAAGTCCCCCCTTTGAAAACCTCTTCTAAGGTCACTTGCATGGCTGAACCCTGGATCCATTTGTGAAAAGAATTTGCCATGGAACACAGTCTAAAAAGATGTCTTTCCCACATGATGGATAGAAAGCAAGTCAGCAAGTCTGATTGTTATGATATCATCAGTTGGTACAAAGAGTTTATGCAGGAGGCTGCTGGAAATATTGCTTTCAAGAATTTCAGCAAGCATGAAGACTATCTGGACACTTTTTCTAGCAACAAAAAATATCCTCTGTATTCCAAATGTAAAGAGAATGTTTCACTCAGACAGCTGTTTTCTCCAAAAACTACTACTTTGTGGAGCTGATTCCCTAAACACTATAATCTTAATCTCATCAAGTCAAGAGTCATTTGTTTTCTATCCTCTTTACCTTCATAATCTTCACTTCTTATCACCTTCTCTTTCATTCATCATTATCATTTTATATATATATATATATATAGAAAGAGAGACAGACACACACACTCCATTATATGCTTATCAATATGTACATACACACTCCATTATATGCTTATCAATATGTACATACACAATAATACTCACATACATATAAATATGTATACATACATACATACACATATATACATACATACATACACATATATACATACATACATACACATATATACATACATACATACACATATATATATATACATACATACATACATACATACACATATATACATACATACATACACATATATACATACATACATACACATATATACATACATACATACACATATATACATACATACATACACATATATACATACATACATACACATATATACATACATACATACACATATATACATACATACATACACATATATACATACATACATACACATATATACATACATACATACACATATATACATACATACATACATACACATATATACATACATACATACATACACATATATACATACATACATATATACATACATACATACATACACATATATACATACATACATACATACACATATATACATACATACACATATATACATACATACACATATATACATACATACATACATACACATATATACATACATACATACATACACATATATACATACATACATACACATATATACATACATACATACATACACATATATACATACATACACATATATACATACATACATACATACACATATATACATACATACACATATATACATACATACATACATACACATATATACATACATACATACACATATATACATACATACATACATACACATATATACATACATACATACATACATACATACACATATATACATACATACATACATACATACATACATACACATATATACATACATACATACACATATATACATACATACATACATACATACATACATACACATATATACATACATACATACACATATATAAACACATACACACACACACATAAAAATATACATCAAAGCATATAACTTTCAATAAATAATGCAAAATAATTGTATGACTGCAGAATAAATACAAAATGAAATTCTATTTATATTTTAAATTTATTTGTATGGTGACATTTAAATATGATCTCATTCCTTTGGTTCAATAGCTGGCTAGAATTTTTATATTTAATTATTTTAATTTTTTCTTTCAGGCACAAATTACATCTATTTCTGAAGATGTTGGGGGGTTTGGGATTTACCTATAATCTTCCATTCTATCTGTGGGTGAAGTTTCTATCCTTTAATTCCCAGAAATATTTAAAAAGAGCTGTTTGGTGTTTTAGTTAAGAGTCAGAGAAAGAATGCTTGTGATTGTAGAACCTTTGTTTCCAGATCCCAGTGGAACTTACAATGTATACTTTTTTATTTACATTTTCTTTAGGGAAAATGGTTGCTTGGTATATAAAATTTTCGGATTTTTATATACCTCCAATTGGGCAGTTATTTTTGGTCATCCAATTACAAGAGGGTTTGCTATCTGGTAGGTTAGTGTTATAAAAATTATTTAATATTATTATGTGAATTAATAATATTATAGATGTTATTTGAACAGGAGTAGCTAATTTTTAAGGTTTTTCTATTTAAAATTTTACTTAGGGGGTTATTTTGGTTAAAATATTTGTCAGTCAATTTCAGAAAGTATTGACCAATATTTATATTAGATAGTTGTCAGAAAGGAGGGTTAAACCATATAACTTTTCTTTTTCTATGTCTGGTTCAATTTACTTTAGTATCTTTAAAACATTCCAGGTAAAATAATCTTTGTTTAAAGCCACTTTTTTTGAGGGCATCATTATAAGATTTTTTATTTTCATTGAAAATTTTATTATTAGAAGATAATCTATTAATTTTAGTATTTACAGTGGTAGGAATTTGTCTAATTATTGGATTGGGATAATTGGCATTAATGTTAATATAGATTGGACGTTAATGATCTTTGTGATATGGTTTAAATGTGTTGTTCGAAAAGTTGAAAGTTATATCTAAGAAATTAACTATTTTATGATTGGATGAAATTTCTAAAGGAATTTGAAAGCCCTGATAATTTTCTTTTGTATATTAGAAGGTAGTGGGCCATTACTATTAAGGATGAAAATAGGTCCATCATCTCTATATAGATCAACCTGTTTAGGGTCAATAATCCCACTAAGGGTGATTAAAATTTGATTGGAGTCATAGGCATCCATATGAACGTTGAAATTATCATTGTAACTTTTAACCTAAGTGGAATTATTATTAGTAATGATTTTCTAGAAGTTAATATAACCTCAAATTCATCTGTAATTGCTACATAGTTTTTTGCAAAATTTATACTTTTTAATAAGAAGTCTTTGGAAATGGAGAGGTAGAAATCTATTATGTTGAATTGGATAAGTGATTTTAATATTATGGAACCATTTTATTGTATTGGGAAGAATCTTTCCACAAATTGTTATAAGTTCTGGAAGTATTGATGAATCTAGATTGTTGGTTGTTATCCAAATTGGGTTTGTGGTTTTTAAATTGTAAATAAGCATTTTTCATGTGTATTTTCCCCATTCTGTCATCAATATTGAATCTTTTTGCAAAATTACTGGCATCTTGGTTAATTATAGAAATTGTATGATTATTCTTGTCTAGTTTGTAAGTATGGTGATTTTGTTTGAGAGAACTTTGTTATAGTTGGAGGGATTGATTTGATAAATATTACTCGATTTGGCATCTCTGATCTATATATCATTAGACTTTAATAGTTCTAATGTCTTTGTTCACATCATGTAGAAATTCGTTGAATGATTTTCTGAAGCTAATTTTTTTAATTAAGTTTAAAATATCTACTTCAAAAGGGTCTAGGAGTTTGTTGCTTGGTGGAATCATTTGAGATTTTAGATTGTAATTTTCTTTTTTGCGAAGTAGTGTTCCGAAAGGGTTTAAGTAAAAATATGTTTTCCAGAGTAGTCTTTTTATGAGGTCTATTATTTTTTCCGTGAAAGACATAGTGAAAAAAAAATGTAAAGACTGATACTAAAGTTCACCCAGAACCACTATATATATATATATATATTAGATTATAATAAAAACATATTACATTGCTACACAAAGCTTTCATGTTTCAATACTATGATTGTACTTCTTTAGGCGATGGTCGATAACTGGTGGTAAAAATGATTTTTTAGGGAAATTTAAAAACAAATCATTACTTCTTTTCTAAAAGTTAAAGATGGGGGTATAAGGTCAGAATTAAAAATATACTTGTGGTTATGTCTCAAGGTATGTGTATGTATGTATGTATATATGTATATATATATATATATATATATATATATATATATATATAAAAATTCATGTATCTGAAAAGTGAGTTTATTTGCTTTTATATAATATCTGTTTATTTTTCAGGAGAAGACAAATGAATTATTCTTCTTGATGCAAACTTACTTGAGTGACACAGATGTGGGGTCAGGAGCAAGCCTGGTGACAGGCTTGCCTCCTGCTCCAGTTAGACTCAGCCAGAGCCTACCACTGAGAGGAATGGAAACGGAATTGCAGAAACAACTAGCAGAAGAACGAAAACTCAGTGAACAACATCGGCAGAATTATGAGAGACTTAAAATACAACATTCAAAGTGAGTAGATTCTATTCTTTTATTGTAAGAATAATTGCAGGTTAATACTCATTTTATATCTACTACATGACTCCTGAAGCTTTAGACTTTTGAGATAAAATTTGCTCAATTTATAAAAATAGAAATACACAAATATATAAGTCAATTTTTTTAAAATGTTTATTTTGTCAGTGGCTAAATCTTTCAACATTTTTTATGAGCATTTGTAAATTTTCCACACTTTCAAACTGTTACTATTTCTCATTATATCAGTTCTTTTTTATTACCCCCACCATTTTTTTACTTTTTCTATTATAGTTTAAAGGTGTTTGTTCTAATAGTTCTCATAATTATTTTTTTGAGTTTATGTAATAGTATTTCACTGGGTTCTAAATGAAAAAAATGGATAACAAAACAGATTATACATTATATACAAAAATACAAAATATATACTTGGTATAGGTTCTGTATACATTCAGATTTGTGAAATAAATTTGCAAATGACACAATGTAAAGAACTGTGCATGAACATGTTTTAGCTTTGGAACTCTGACAAACTTAACTGTTTAAATGTAACTCTGGCTAGACTATTTCAACATTTAAATTGTTCTTGCTCTAGAAAGAAATGATGCAAAGAATGTTTATATAAAGTTTACTTTTTTTTTTTTTTTTTTCAGGTTGCAAGAAGAAAATGTGAAAATCAGAAATGAATATTGTGAAAAAGCAGAGGAAAATAAACTGTTATTCAAGCAGCTTAAAAGTGATCAAGAACAGTTCAAGAAGAATTTGTTGGCCAAGGATGAAGAACTGAGCAACTTTAGATCAAAAGTCGTTACTCCACAACAGGTTGAACTGATGCGCCTTGAGTGTTACTCTGAAGTGGAAAATGTCTACAAGGACCGATTACAAAAGCTGGAACAAGAACTTGAAGTATTTAAGAATTGTTGCAACCGACAACGGTATGAGCTGACCTTGATGGAAACAAAATGTGACCAAGAAGCAGTGCAGCATAAAATGTCAATGCAGGAATTGAAAAAGAAATTAGAGACAGAAGTAAGTTCTAGTTGGTCAACCAGAAATCATTCAAATACAATTTATACTAAGTTGATATTTTAGACCATTTTTATTTCAAAGTTAACAAAATATATCTAAATCGGTTTGTATGTTTGAAGCAAATTCATTTGGTGGAATAGGCACTTTGTGGTTAATTTGAAACTTCAAATTTGACTTTGATTAGTGTTATCTGATTTAAGAAATCTGCCTGTTTAGCTTGGAGAAGATACTATATAAATAATGCCTTTTCATTGTATCAGATTTCTTGACAGCAGTTGATGATTATCAATATTTGTAATTGTTTGACTAGCTTGAACTTATATGTATTTTTTATATATATATATATATATATATATATATATATATATATATACAATGAACTGAAACTATTAGTGGAATGAAAATGTTGAATCCTGGAATATCACAATGTTTCTGTTCCTGCAGAAGAAATCTAAACATTAATTTAGAAATGTCCATCATACTCAAATGTGAAGAGATGTGCCAACTTTCAGCATGAAGATTTTGAGACCCAAGGTCAAGCCTTCAGTGGTGTCAACTAAAATTGTTGATTATGTTTATGAATTAATTTTTAGTTTATCAACAAATGTCAGTCGGAAGAATTCCTGAAACTCAAGAGATATCTATAGAATGTGTTGGGTTTATAATTCATGAGCAGTTGGGAATTCAGTAGCCTTTAGCCAAGTGGGTACCAAAATGTTTGAATGCTGACCAGAAACAATATCAAGTCAACACCTCCAAATTGATATTTGCAACATTTTTAGTTATCTAGTGATAATTTTTTGCAATGACTTATGTTAATGAAACATGGTTCTAGTATTATGATCAGAGATCAAACAATAGTCCATGCAATGGTGACACTTGGGTTCCCCACAGCTAAAGAGATTCAAGACCAAAAAGTAAGCATGAAAGGTTTTTTTTTAACTTTTTTTTTTTTTTTTTTTTTTTTTTTTGAAGATCAGTATGTTTTGATGACTGGACCAAACAGTTAATACAGAATACTATGTTAACTTGCTGTATTGATTCAAGTGAGTATTGAAAAAGAAACTGTAGAAAGGTGTTCTCTTTTTGCTGTGAAATGCATTTGCTGATGAGGGATGTTTTGAAGAATTTGATGTTTGAGTGCAAAGACCATCCACCTTAGTCACAAGATCTTACTCTATTTGACTTTCTTATTCTTTTATATTGTAAAATTCTAAATTGCTAAAGTTCTTGTTCGTTTATATTGTAAAATTTCAGCCTTAGAGCCTGAAATGATGGAAATTTTCAAACAATTTAGAGGTAATACCAGCAGCAGTGAAGTATCTCAATGATAAAAATAAGAATTTTTTTTGAAGGGTGAAATAAACTTGAGAAATGATATACCAAATATGCTGAACTATAGGGTGAATATTTGGATTAGCAGGGATGTTATATGACTCTAGGTCATTCCCTTCTTGCGCTGAGATCTTTTCAGTATATTGTAGTTTCATCTTTGCAAATTAAGATAAACCAGGATCCTCTTCAATCTGTAAATTGTTTATTGATGTGTATACAACATGAAATTCAAATCATCTGAAGAAGACCAGAGCATACAATGGCTGAAACAGTGTGAATATGGCAACAAAGATGACAACAACAGTCTGAACAATGTAATTAATGTAAATAATTACAATACCTCATCTCAGAAATATAGACAGAAGTATCAGTACGGACATGATATACCAAAAATATGGAGACAATTAGGAATTCCCACCAGAAGGTAGCACAAATATCGAACCATCTAACATTCCTACACCGATGCAGACTTATCCCTTCAGGTTTGGCACCAAGACTCTTCATCATCAATTCAAGGGGAGCCTGTCTGGTTGTAGAAAAAGTAGAACATGCCCTTGTCTGCGTAAGAATCCAGTACAATTGTTGAATAAAACCAAAACGGCAATCTGATATCTCCCAGAGGCTCAAGGCCTTTTCAACAGAATTACTGAAGAAGAGTGAAAGAGGATCCAGCATGACCTGGATAAATCCTTCAGACTTGAATTTGATGCAGTCAAAGCCCACCAAGTACAAAAATTAATCAGATTGAAAGATCAGATGGTGACACACACAGTCCATCACCCCATAGTGAAGGCAGTAATCAACATCAGTCAATACCAACTTAATGCCTTTGGAGAGTCAGTACTAAAAAAGGGTCTCAACTTTGCCACAACCATCAGGTGGATACCATACTTGGACATCATTGCCCAAATCGAGGAAATAATCTTGAACATCTCTCAAGCTCTGGTGGATGAACTAAGATGGAAAGTGAGACAGATACTGGAGAAAGCCAAGCTGCCCAAATCAAACATCACAAAGCTGGAAAGGCTGGCAATCAGAACCCTACAGAGGAATGAAAACATTATCATACTACCAGCTGACAAAGGCAATGCAACTGTAGTGATGTACAAAATGGAATATACAGAAAAACTGGAAGACCTTATTAGCTACAGTAAAGAAAGATCCAACAATGAAAACAGAACAAAAACTGTCACAGATCCTAATCAAGAACAAGGACCACTTCCCAAAGACATACAAGCAATTGTCGCATGTTACACCAAGCTACCCCACATATACAGTGTCCCAAAAATTCACAAAGATGGTATACCACTCAGGCCAATTGTTAGCTGCCAGGGCTCTGTGTGACACCCTCTGAGTTGCTTCCTTGTAGATATACTTGATTCACTAATAGGAAAGCCACCTTCATATGTCCAAAACTCTGCCCACTTCATGGAAATAATCAAAGATGCTCCCATCCAATCCAACCAAATGGTGAGCCTGGATGTAATGAGTTTGCTCACCAAGGTACACACGGAGGAGGCCAGTCTGTCAGTGACAGATTAGTCTCAAACTCATCTCTAGGAGAATGACAAGTATACAAATAGATGGAGATGCTGAATTTCTGTACACAAACAACATACTTTGGAATGGGATCAGACATATATCAACAGAATGAATGCTTAGCAATGGGCTCGCTATTATCACCAGCAATGGCTAACATATACATGGAATATTTAGAAGAAATGGCATTATATCCCAACAAACTGGGATAGAGGGGTGCAAGAGGATAACAACACCCAGGAAATAGCCTCAGTCTGTCTACCCTATGTGAAGGGATTATAGGAAAAATACAAAAGATCTGTGGTCCATATAACATCAGAACAACTTTCAAAAGTGGTTCAACTTCTTCGCAGACACCTCTTTCATGAACATGACTAAGGATAGTGTGTATGCCATCCCATGCAGCTGTGGTAAAAAATATAAAGGAGAAACAGGCCACCTTAAGGTAAGACTGTAAGAACATTGTAAAGCCATAACATAAAGGGAAATACAAAAACCAGGCATAGCTGACAACATATGGATGGAAAAGAGAGATCACTACCCTCTGTGGAATGAAGTTGAAATAATAAACAGAGAACATCACTGGAAAATACAAAAACTTAAGGAATCAGCACATATGCTAGGCTACAAAAATCTCCTAAGCCGGCCAAGCATATAAATGAATACAATATAGGAACCAGTAATATGGAGTGCTAGCAATAATAACAATTAAATTGCAATATGAGCTCTGTTAAAAAATGTTTAGTGAGACATTAAGTTTATAAGTCCCAAAAGTTCATACAATGACACATGGCTCAGTGGATAAAAGCATTGGTTGGATTCAGTGACTTGACTCAAAATCATAAGTTCAATACCTGGCTACTGCAGTGGTAAACAAAAACTTGTATTGAGTTAAACTGAGACATCCAGAAGAGGCATGGCATCAGAACAATACCCCAGTGGATGAAATAAAGGGTTCAGGTCAAAATTCCAAGAAGGCTAGAGTGTACAATGGCTGAAACGTTGTAAATATGGCAATAAAGATATGTCCAGACAAGTCTGAACAATAGTGTAAATAATTACAATACTCATCTCAAATATAGACAAACATGAATGCATATTCTAAAAACATCTCTTGGTTATATTTTACAGTGTAAATCAAAACACAAGTCTATACAAATATATATTCTCATTATGAATATATTTAAGATAATTGCAATTTTTATGAACATCTAACAGAATGGTAAATTGAATGAACATATTTGATAGGTATCTTGCTATGAATCAATGGCTAGCTAGTTAGTCTAGTTGAGCTAGGCTAGATCATTAGCAGTGAGTTTCATGCTTGTGGCCTTGTGCCAGAACTAAACTATCCTTAGTAAATATTTATTACTGCTGAAATGATTTTAATCCTCATTGGATATGCCATACTTGTAACTTTGTGTTATACTAATTTCAGAAGTTCACTTTGATATAAATTTATAGAACAAAAGGAACAAAAATACCTGTTTGTCATCTTTCTAAGCCAATATTCCTGCCTCTCTCTCATTTATATTTGTATTTTCACACAGGATCTTATGCAGTAAAGATCATTTTAATCCTCAATAGATTGTCAATTATTTCTCTGCAGCTTTTTTCCAGATTAAGATGTTTTCATCACTGACATTAGATGCATTACAATTATAAAACAGTAGTGTAATAGTTATTGAGCTAGGCTAGATCATTAGCAGTGAGTTTCATGCTTGTGGCCTTGTGCCAGAACTAAACTATCCTTAGTAAATATTTATAGTGCAGAAGTTATCCATAGCTAAAGAGCCATTTTTATTTTACTGTTAGAAGTCAAATTCTTTACCATTATTGCAGTTAACATTGTCTTTCAGCTACCTGACTCGGTAAACAGATATACTTTATGCTTTTAAGACTTAATCCAAATACTGAATCATATATTTCTAATTGAACTTTCAAAATATTTCATTATTTTATCAGGTAAACAATGTAAGAGCTGAGAAAGAGCATCTCTTGTCTCAAACACAGAGTGAATCTTTAAAGGACTCAGAACAAATCTTGATACTCAAGAGAGAGAATGTGAATCTGCACGAGCAAATTAAAACTGCCCTTACAGAACTTGAAGAGATGAGAGCACAACGGGAAAAAGCAAATCTTGAGGTTGATCAGGTTAAACGTCTTCTTACAAAAAATGAAACTGAATTTGCAACAAATATCAAAAACCTACAGGTAATTTTGTTTTAATTATTCCCAAAGTTTTTATTTTTGTTTTTCTTAAAACAGAATGAACATAAACAACTAGTTTCACTTTTGTTAACATTTGAACCCTGTAATTCAAGCAAACTGTTTACTGTTAAATAGGTACCTCTGCTAAATTTTTGGTACTTCATGTTTAAAAAGAATTTTTTTAAATGTAAAAGCATTCTTGAAACTTTCATTTTAGCTTTAACTGAAAGCTAAATGATTAAATTTACTATTTCCAGTAAGCAAAATACTCTGTATTTCAAATAGAAATTATATTGGTTGGAATCTCAACTTTTTGGTTGTTTTCACAAAATCGGCCATTTTTGACACATTTCAGCACTTTTTGTAAACAAAAGTTAATTCTCAGTTTTAAAAATCTTCCACAAATATACTTTTCTGAAACTTTATTTGAGGAATATCAGCTGATTTAAAGTATAATTTATCTGATTTGATTATTTACTTTAATTTTAAAATAACAGAGAAATTGATTTTTAAAACAAACAGTAGCAGTGATTATGCACTTATCACTGTTGCTTGTCACTCATTGATCACTTATCAAGCGATGATAAAATCTGTCAACACCTTTACTGTTGTTCTACAGTGACTTTATCTCTTAAAACATAATTTAAGAAAATGAATGGTGAGTGCCTTTTTTATATAATTTTAATATTCAGTAATCTAAAAAATGTTGGAAAATATTCTCTGTAATCTAATTTTAGGAATGTTGAATTTAAATTTACTATAGTCATTGTTCTTATTTTCTGATTGTATGGTCGACCATACTTTCAAACAGAGGCAAGTTACGTAATATTTTATATACATAAAAAAAAAAAATTGGGTGTAAACAACTTTTATTGAGCTTTTCAAATTTGGTTCATAAATACTTTTCACTTAATAACAATACCATCTAGAAGTAATGCAGAATTTTAAACAATTTATAATATTATAAATTATTATAATTAAAATTTTAAAAAATGAAAACAATTCTTGTAAAAATTCATTATTTTTTTAAAAAAAATTTTCTTAAGACAATAGTGACCTTAATAAATTGTATTTATAAAAGCAATTAAAAGCTTTTCTAATTAAATAATGTCATGATTTTATTGCATTTTTTTATTTTACAAGTCGGTGCAGATTTTCGGTAACTGGGTATCCTGTTTTCCAAAAAAAACAAAAAACTGATTAAAATTCTCCAAGGAGTCCTGCTTTTAACTAATAAAACAAATTTTGAGATTGCAATTTAATTTCTCAAAATTCCATGAAATTAAGTAAGTTTGGTGTGGGGGGGGGGTGTCAAAATTCATTTGTGACTAAGTCCTGAAAGTTTCATTAAAATATGACAACTATTTGATTTTTGCAAGAATTTTCAAATAAATGTGTTTTTCACCTGAAAATAAGACACTAAAACACTAATATTACGTTGATTGCTGCTGAAAAAAAAAAAACAAGATTTTTAACCAAAATTTCAGATGTGCTAAAATAATAAAAAGATACTTTGATCTTTCCTCTTAGTAATAACAAACATTTTGACAATAAAACTTTGTTTTTATTAAGTTTGGGGCTTTTTTTTCATCATCCTATGCTGTTTTTTCAGCAAGCAAGTGGAGATACCTATAAGAATGAAGATTACAGAAAAGAAATTATACCGATAGCCTCAAGCAAAAAAACACTAAACTTCAAATTTGAAATCTTATTTTTCACAAAGTTTACTGTTTATTTCTGATATGTTTTCCTGTGTATTTTTTAGATTTTAGTGTATTTTTTAGATTTTTAATGTCTTCCTTTGATTGGTGGCTGGATTTCTTTTAAATTACTCTTTTCAAACTTTTCTAAAATTACATCTTGAACTTTCAAGTACTAAAAATCCCACTGCCAACTTTAAATGTCCAGGATTACTTGTTATTTCATTTACTATATTTGATGTGGAGCAGGAAATATCCAGAAAATAGTTTCAGTCTACTGTAGTTTTGGATAAGTATTGTTTTTTGTATATAAGACAGAAGATTAATTTTTTTTTCTTTAGTCATTTTTTTATTTGTGGGGAACAGGGAAAAGGGCATCCTGGTAAATGATTTTGTTTTTTGTTATAAATGATTAAAAAACAATGTTCTGCTTGTCTATCTCAGCATTCAAATGAAAGCCTGTTAAAAGAAAACAAGAAACTTCAGGAAGAAATCACTGAGATTGAACATATACAAACCACATTGTCAAATGAGAAACATGAAATTGATCAAAAAAACATTGTTTTGAAAAAGCAAGTGGATCAACTGATTCAGCAGCACAAACTTGAAATAAAGGAACTGAAAATGAATTTGACAAAGAAACATGGCGAGATTGAACGAGAATGTGATAGATTGACAAATTATGTAAAAGGTACTAGAATTTTTTTTGCTTTCCCTGTTCTGTTTTTTTAATTTTCTTTTTTTTTGTTTGTCTTAGCACCATTACTTGTAAAAAAAATGGATTTTAAACCTTGCAGTCAAGACATATATGTTAAAAGAATTATATAGTGTTCACATTTTTAATTTATCAAACATTTTGTTATTATGTAATATCATTTGTGGTAAAATTAAAAAAATAATTGTAAATTTAAAAAAAATGTTTGGCTCATTTTTTGTTTGTGTAAAAAAAGAGGAAATCTGATTAAGGGCCATGTCTTTTTTTTTTTTTCCATTTTAAGATAAGGCTAACAGTATTTGGATGTAAAGAAATGTTTCCTATTTCTTGTTTATTCTCCAGTATACACAAATTACAAAGCTCCAAATGTTTTCATATTCAGTAGAATGTAACTGCTTAAAATATTGGACAGAATACATTACAAAAGGTCTATCTTATTTATTTATGAATTCATATGTGCTGAACATAAAAAGTTATGAAACTGGACTTTTTAAGATATGTGTCAATAATGGTGTTCATAAAAAAAAAATTGACTGGTGTTAGAAATACTATCTAGATAGAAATTTCTCCTATAAACTGCTTTCAAATATTTAAAAATCTCGTTTCCCTGAGCATTTGTTTGTATTTTTCAGATTTGAAGTCTCATTTGGAAGTTGCTGAAGAAAAGAGTAAGCAGCAGGCTGAGAGTTTATTGGAGAAAAAGCGAGAAGTGTCACGACAAATCCAGATCATAAGGGAAAAAGAGATGCTAAAACAAAACCAGGTTGAAGCTGAAAAGTAAGGAAAGCAAATCTTTTTCTCATGAAACATTTTTTTTTAATCATTTGGGGAAGTCATCACCAGTAAAATGTCGATGCATTTCTTTGAAATGTTTGAATTCAGTTCTTCATTGACTGGATGAACTTCAAATAAAAAGAGCATATGAACTTTAGCTTTAAAGTATAAAAAGTGAAAACATGTAAAAGTTTTAATGATGCAGAAGATATGTCATGATTTTATGAGATTAAAATTATGCCAGTTTATTGCTTTCAACCATAATCCACCTATTTCTTAGTCTTTTATTAGCTAAAGTAAAGAAGAAAGTGAATATATTGTAAAAATTTTAAAATTAAACAAAGTCTACTTTCATTATTTTTGTGCAAAATATAAAAATTTTAACTTTCTACCAAATCTAAATTCTTGTGACAAACACAAAAACCTAGTCAGCAGGAATATGAAGGGAAAAGGGAACACATACTTCCCTTCTCCTTGAGATTAAAATAGGCACAAATAACAAGCAAGACTCAAACACTGCATAAAATTTTAGTGGAAAAACATTTATTAGACAAGAAAAAAGTACAAATACAAAATTTGCACAAAAATTTCCTTTTGTGCACCTATTAAAGCAGGATAACAATTTTCTGACTTTTTGAAAAAGGATTACAATTGAAAAATGGAAAAAATTATGATTTCAGTTTAGAAACAGACATAATGATTTTGAAAATGATGAAAGGGAAAGAAATTCAAGAAGGCAGAAAAACAAAGGTGCAAGCACCTTTCAGAAAAAACAAAAAACACCTACTTGCCCTAGGAGTGTCTCTGAGACATATAGTAATTTTATAAAAGTCCCTTTTAAATTCACACTGTTCATGCTTGGGAAAATTTCTTTGTGTTCTTGTCCACTTGAACTTCAAATTCTTTAGTCTCTCTGCAGCTGGCTTGTAACTTTGTGCTTTCTTGATGCTCTCTTCTTTATGTCAAATGCCTTTTTCTCCTTGGTGTTGATTTGCCATGTCCCCTTGATGACAAAAAGTTTTCTCCTTTCATCTACTGACATGAGTTGCATTTATTTAGAAAAATATGTTCACAGAAGTCCCCCATTCAGGTTCTTACTAGGGTTTGAGACCATGTCTCTCATTGGTCAACTTATACAAAAAAATAATTTTCCATAAACTTGAAATGGATCCTTCACAATTTTGGTGGTTTTTAACTGCAAAGCCAAAAATGATATACAAGTGTAATAATTTTATCCACAAACCATCTGCCTTTCATAAAAATACACGTCTCTCAAAAGAACATGTACTAAAAAAAGCAACCTAGATGATTAAACATTTATTCAAAGCTAACATTTTTAAAGTAGTAAAAATAAAATTTTTATATATCCAACCTTTATTTATGATGACCAGGCTTATTTAACTTCCTCACATATACAGCCATAATCTGCAGACATTATTTTTAAAAAATTTTTTTTAGCATTTTAATTTTGTATCTTTCTGGCAAGATTAGTGTTTAAATGGATTATTATATCCGGCTATCTTTTCTGCTTCTTTACTATAAATTACTGCTTGCTGACACTTATATAAAACTTATTGAAATTAAGTGTTGATATAACCCATATTAAGATGTTGAAAACTTAATTCATTCTAATGTCATCTCCATGGGAATTTTTCAGTTCATATTGAGAATTTATTTCATAAATTTTCTAAGTTTTTGATATATATATATATAATATATATATATATATATATATATATATATATATATAGGAATGTGCGAGAGTAATAGTAATAAATGTTAAATTCAAACAGTATAAAGTATGAATGATTCATTAATAAATTCTGCTTTGTTTGGGTTTTTTTTTTTTTGTTATAGCCAACTTTATTACTTGTAAATTTCTCAAACTTATTAACTTTTTTTTTTTTACCAGATTAGAATTAGAAGCAAAATTGCAAGAAATATACCGGAAGAAGTCTGAAGAAGAAACAACTTGGCAAAAAGAAAAAGAATATCTCGACGATAAACTAAAAGAAGCTTTGGACACTACAGCCCAACTAGAAAAAGAGTTACTTGTTCTTAGGTAAATTATTTTAAAGTTGACATACACATAGATTGTATATCGTTATTCAGTTGTTTTTATCTTCTTTTTTTTTTTAATAGTATATTTAGGTAGCAGTACTTTGTTTTAAACATGTTCTATTAAATAAAACTGGAGAATATCTATTAATACTTATAATGAGTTTATCCTGGTGTTGAGTAAGTCATTTGATTTCAGATGTAAAGGAACATGCAGAATTTCTGTTACATTCTCATTAATTTCAATTATCATTGTTTTCAAGGAGAGAAGGTGAAAATTGAGAAATAGCCATTATAGCATTTGTGTTATTTACTAAATTGTATTTAATGCATATGTAGTATACAAGAGAAAATCTATACAGGGGATCTTTAACTTACAACAGAGTTCTATACCTACAATGTCATAACATGATTTTCCATGTAAGTTGGAACATACCCACAATTTTCCTTGAATAAGCACTTATGTCACTCACCTATGCTAATACAATAGTAATGTAATAATCTAGGACATAAGAAATTTCTATCACATACATTAATATAATTAGAACTAAAATATAATACATATAATGAAATAAAAATAATATATATAATGAAATTGTTTTAAGCAGCTTGTATATTTGTTGCCAGTGATGTCATTGGCTCTCGGGAGGTGGGATGAAGCATAAGATCTTGTCTCTCTTGCAATACTTGGAAGTGACAGCAAATCTGTGAAAGAAAGAAAAACAATCTTGGTTTTTTTTCTTTTTTTATTGCGAATTCACCAACTTATAGTTTTGCAAGAAAATGTTCTTATCACTTACAGAGAAACTCAATGTGTATACACATCAGTTAAAATAATATTTTTTTGAAATATATAATGTTCAAGTTTCCTTGCAGTAAAGTTTGTTTTATAAAGTCCTTAAATGTTTATAGTACTGTGTGAAATATGTGAAGACTTACTTTGATAGACAGCCTAATGTGTTTGTGAGTTCATAGACAAAGGCTTAGTAGGTGGCTGTCTTTCTTCCATTGTGTCTGTGTGTGCAGGTGTATATCAAACTAACCTAAATTGGTTTGGGCCTTGAGAAGCAGTACGCTTGTATTTTTATATCCATAAGGGGGTTCAAAATCTAATTTCACATAGATGTATGTAATATTTGAACACAAGGTTCTCATTGGTTAGAAAATAATTTCACTGTAGAAAAAAAAAGTGACGAGGGAGGGGGTCAGAGAGTGCAGTGCATCATTTACCGACTGTTCTTCTTCGCTGTCGGTCGCCTCAAAGAAATGAATGAGACTCCATTTCTCAGCCGTTACACTGGGCAGTCATGAAATGGACACCCAAATCAGACGTGCCTACTTCAACTGCCTCTTCGTCTGCCAGTCAATTCGCATGTCCAATTCTGTTGCATGAAGTCCGCCGAATGACTTGCCGTCTGCTGTGCCACTGGCACCTCGCCTTTTTATGCTAGTCCGACACTGCTGAAATTTGCATGTGTACTGGTATAATCTCATTTTGGACGAGACCGGTGCACATAAATCGCGTCTTCGACAGTGGCCATGTTTCTTCTCAGATTTATCATACATGCAAGACACGTTCTCACATGTTTTGAGCTCCGAGGTAAGTCATCACATTCACACTGGCTCACAAAATCTTTTTCTTAAATTTGCAGATGTGGTGAAGGGAGTTTTTATTATTTTCTAAATGGTCCAAAAATAATACATGGTAGGTCTACAACTATGTCCACAAGTATTTTGGTAGTATTTGTCCTTGTAATGATTTATCATACAAACCTTCTGATGGGATTTTATTGGTTGAAAAATAGGATTTAATTCAGTTCAGTTGGGAATTCCCTGTAGGGTACCTGGGTTGACATACACCTGATGAGGGTAGAACAGTTGAAATGCTGTGGTAACGATGATAAGAACAGTAGTCCATGTATAAATAATGTAAATAAACGCAAAGCCAAAATAGTAAAGCACTCACTATGGACCATGCTCACTAAACTAACATTAATTTATGAGACTACTTAAGCATTTGTTTTGGTGCCCAACCTACCACTATTGTATTACTTTCTTCTTTAGACTATCTGCTTGTCTCTCATAGTTATAACTATTTATTTCTGTTAATTTACCATCTTTCTTTTTTCTTTTGGTTATTTTTTTTTTTTACTTTAAGAATGAAAAGTTTGGACTTAGAACTTTTTTTTTCTGTCTTTCATTAAAATATTTTGTTTTTTCAGTTACTCTTTTATAAAATATAGAATTCAATTTTAAGATGACAACATATTTAGCATGAAGTGATGTTTTAGTATCCATTGGTACTTAAGTGCAGTCAAAAGTCAGAGACTATATCTGGTGTTAACAAAAAGCAATATAAATAAATCAAGTGCTAAGCTGAATAACAGAAATAAAATTACAAATGTAATCAGGATTTGTAAGTATGGCTGTGTTGTTTCATGATAAAAATTTATAAGTTTCTTTCTTATAAAAAAAATTAACCAACAACTTGTAAAAAACTTGAAATCTGCAATGTGATAGTTTGCATAAGTACATCAATACAACCAGAACTGTGATAACTGAAAATCTGTTAAATAATCATCAGTGTGCCTCATTCTACATCACAAACATGTTTTTGTATTAAGTAAAGTGCATATACAGTTTCATTTGAAAGTCCTACTGACAATATATATCAGTTCTCTGCAGCCCCCCTCCATAAGTAGGGGTGGCTTCTGGGCTTGACTGTTATTTGCCTTTGAGATATATGGTGAACTCTCCTATCGTGAATAATAAATGAGGGTCAGCAGTGGATGGTGCCTTTCGTTTTACACTCCTGCATGCTAGCAGGGACTATTGTGGAGAAAATCAGGTAAGGGAAAGACATATTTCATTTGTGCGTTCATATATATATATATATATATATATAGTTTTTCCTTGTCTCTTTTTATTCATATATATATTATACAGCAAAAAATCCAAAATTACCTTATGTGGGTTTAGCCTATTTCAAACCAGGGCAACCTTGTACCAGTCCTCTTCAGCCCTGGACTGAATTTGTCTCAGAATCAGGGATTTGGAATTTAATTTCAATAACAGTCAACAAAGAGGCACAAGCCTACCCAAAAACATGCCTCATCTAGATAAAGAGCCAGAGTTGGTGATAGTGGGAGGGTGTGAGGTATCTCTCTAAAGGGGGAGAGGTCACTGGAATCAATCCCAATATCTACTTTATGATCCCAGGTTGGGGTTATATGAAGGGTGAAGTGTTGAATTGAAACCAAAATGGGCTGGAATGGGAGTTTATTTATGACCAAAGCCTTTAATTATATACAGTGTAACCCGGATATAAGAGACCCGGATATAAGAGATTTTCTCTGGTCCCAAATTAGAGCCTGTGTTAATAAAACAAAATAGACCAAACCTGGATATAAGAGAAACCCGGATATAAGAGACTTCTTCTCCGGTCCCGACAACTATCTTATATCCGGGTTACACTGTATAAAGGAATTTAAGTTCCCACGAGGTAATACCAAATTATACCAACAACAAATATGTTTTAATAGGATTAACAATAAATTGTATTTAGACAATTAATATAAAGAAAGAATAGAATTAAGGATTTTATATTATTAAGTAATGGGGGATTTAAAGATAAAACAATTTAAAGTTAGAATAAATTATCCATTTATAACATTAAGAATCAATTAAATTATTAGGAAGACCAAGCTGTACCCAAAATTCTTTAAGAGAAAAATATTAAAGTAAAAATTTAATCAAAGGGGGTTGCATCAATTAGCAGACTGATATAAGATATGATTAATATGGAGAATAGAGGGAAATTATAGAAGTTAATTATTGTTATATATTTAACATTAGGATTTTTTGGGGAGTTAGTAATAAGATCCATGTTCTTATATAAGTCTGAACCTACTTCCATGCTAGGTTTAGTGTTTTTCTCGTAGAATTTACTTAAGATATAGTTATTATGGGAATTGATAATTTGGTTACATGTTATTAGTAGAGGAGTAGCTAATTTTGATCGATTTTCTCCTGAAGATCTTACTTAGAGGGTTGGTTTTGTGGAAATGTTTGTTTATTAATTGTAAAAAGTTCTGTTCGATATTAATATTTGACAGTTTGCAAAAGGGGAGGGAGTGGACCAAATGATTTTTCTATTTCTATGCCTACATCCCACTTTAAATGTTTCAGTATTACATATAGGGATTAAGTAAGAGAACTTATTAAAGATTTTTTGTTGAATGATAATTTACTAATTCTAGTGCAAACAGTAGTAGGTGTTTGTCTCACAAGGCCATTGGGGTGGTTAGAACTAACAATATAATTGGGGGTTTCATTCTCTTTATGTTAATGTTTAAAGGTGATATGCTCTGTTATAATGAATACATTGAACTCTTTTTGTGGATCAGTTTTAATATTTGATATTACTAGGATCCGCTTGGATTATATGCCAACGGATCTATTACCTGTACTATATATATATATATATATATATATATATATATATATATATGGTTTGTATGTAGTTTTTCTGGTATAACTACTCTTGTTCCCAACAGCAAACAATTGTTGTGGATAGAAAGTTCATATTATTTCTAATGAAAGGTGTGAAATTTTTCTGGCACATTGTATTCTGGCCAGCTGTTTTGGACAAAATAAATTGCATTGGATAGGATTGGATCAGTTCTTGATGCCCTGTCAATTGTGGTTGCCTTAATTGGACATTGTTCCACTAAATCTTTATAGAAAAGTGTGTCACTTTCTTCATCTATGTCTCTGCTTGACTCTGGAAGTGGCAGGCATTATAAACCATCTTCATTTGCATTGGATTTACTAGAAATGAGCATAGTTTTGTTTTGTCACTTGATGCTGGAGCATTAGTCACAGCTTCAATTTTGCCTTTGGTTTTGTGGAACCCATTTTTGGATATTTTTATTTTACAGAAGACTACAGAGTCCTGAAAGAAGGAACACTTGTACAAATTTACCTTGAGATCAAATTCTTGAAGATGAGGAAGAATGTTTTTGAGGTTTTAAAAATGTATCATGTCAGATTTTCCAGTTATTAACATATCCTTGTTATAAACTACCCCTTCTAGACCTTGTAGAATTTGGTCCATGGTCTTTTGCCATATCACAGGTGCTGATGTGATGCCATAAACTAGATGATTATATTGATATAATCCTTCGTGCATGTTTATGGTTGTCAGTTGTTTTAATTTCTCAACAAGCATTAATTGTAGGTATGCTTGCCTTAGATCTATTTTGGTGAATTTTTCCTTTGTCTCAAGTTTTGCTAGCATGCCTTCTATTCTCGGGAGGATATATTGTTCAACTTCTAAATTTGGGTTGTCTGTTGTTTTATAGTTGCCACAAATGTGAATACTACCATTGTGCTTCATTATGAGCACTATAGGTGTAGCTCATTCACTTGATTTGACTGGTGACAGGACACCTTCCTTGGTTAGTTTGTCCAGTTCTTCCTCCATGTCCTTAAGGCACATGGGACAGTTCTTGCTCTCATGTATCTGAATATTGTGTTGGATTTGACTCTCTCACTGTCCTTTCATGTGCTTGATTGTACCTATGCCTTCCCTGAAGACTTGGGGGAATTCCACTCTGTTTTGCAATCAGGCCATTTTCTTCAGCACTGCTGACATTGTGGAGAAACTTATATAAGTTTATACATTAAGTCTCTCCCTAAGATGGGATTATTGCCAATTTTTAAGATGGTGAGAGGAAATTGAATGCTTTTGTTGTTGTGAGCTAAAGGTTTGATAAGTTGGTATATATCTTCAGTTGGATTGTGGTTCTTTCAAGAACAGGGCTTGTGGAACATATCCATTTATAATCCTTTAGTATCATCATTGAAATTGCTGGCCCTGTATCAAGTTCCATTCTCACACTTAGAATCCAAAGTTACAGTGACAAATATTTTGTCTGAACCATCCATATGAAAGAGTTCGAATTCACTGCCTCCCTCAATTTTTGTAGCTTGTGGAGATTTCTGTTGCTGTATCTTTTTTTTTTTTTTTATTGTTGACTTAGAATCTACATATTGGCTGGATGGATGTGACCACTTTTGTGGCATACTCAGCAAACCACTGTTTGTGCTTTATCTTTCCACAAGAATTGCAAGGTGACAAATTAAGGACTTCCCTCTTTTGTTGTCTTTGATTTGTTCCTGAGAATGTGCATATCATCATTACTGTCCATGTGAATTTTGGTGACGTCCTTCTGGGCCATTTCCATGGAGGTAGTGATGGAGGAAACCTTATTAAATGATAGAGGGTCTTGAAGAAGTCGCTTTGGGTTGTTTTGTACCTTAGACCACATGCTAGTCTGTTCTGTAAGGTGTCCTTTAAGTAATTACCAAAGTTAAAATAATCAGATAATTGTTTTATAGCTGTGATAAAGTTTGATACAGTTTCAAAATTTTCCTTTCTCCTAATGTGGACTCTATATTGTTCCAGGATTTCAAGCAATTTTGGATTAAAGTGTTGAAGGAGTAACATGCACAACTCATTGTATGTTTTGTTTGAGGGCAAGTCTGGGACTGGTAAAGCTCGTAGAGTTGCATATGTCTTGGGACCAATAGAAGAACTGATGTATGTTTGTGTTCTGAATTGTCATTTGCAAACATATATGCAGCTAGCCTTTCTTTATAGTTCTGAAAGTTTTCCATCAGTTTGTCAAATGTGTCAGGTCTAGGTATGTTTATCTCCATGGGGGTATAAGTATGGTTAAACTTGTTGTTTTCAATCAAAATATTTGGTAAAGTTGCACATAGTATATTGTTTTTGTTTTTTTTTAATCATTTTGCCCTAAGCAAGGTGACAATGTCACTAGAACACAGGGGGTTACAGGGAGAAAATGAGAAGACTGAGAAGAGGGAGGATTGAGGAAGGAACAGGGTTTGAGAAGACAGAAAATAACAATTGACATTGCATTTAAACTTTTAAAATTTGTAGTTATCAAGGAAGCAAGAAATCAGGAGAGTTTCACAGGTGAGAAGTGTAAGAGAAGAAACTGTTAGAGTATTGGCATGGAAAGTGGAATTGACATTCAAATTCCTACCAAGGCTGTTCCATTCTTTTTCACACAAATACCCTTGAAAAGGTATGTATCCATCTCTTCCCCCTCCAGCTAGGGGTTAATAGCATGGCAGACTGGGCTTGCTAGCTTTAGTTGGCAACCAGTCTTGGAAGAGAACAACTCTGAATTCAAAACTGATTGGGTGTGGGACTAGCAGTTCTACCCCATAAAAACCTACTTGCCGCAGAAATCACAGCAGTAATGCATTGCATGGTGAGGCTGTGGCTCCATATTCCACTGGGCTGTCTACAGGTCTTATATAGTTATATACCTTAATTGAAACATTGGTTTCTGGTATCAGTGAGGAATTAAATATTTCAACTACAAAGCAGGCCATTTTCCTCTTGGGTTTTTATATGTTTGCCTGATGAATTTTTATGATGATCATGATAATCTTTTTATTCAGTTTGAATAACTGCTCTGTTATTGTTACTGATTTTAATGAAGATAGACTATTGCTTTTTATTACTTTCTCATTTTAGGACTAAACTTGAACAAGAACGATCAATGAAAGAAGAACTTGAACAAGAGAAAAGTGAAAACGGTTCGTTACGATGTCAGATTAACTCTTTGCAACTGGAACTGAACACACTGCAGAGTGGAGAACAGGAGATGAGTAACAAGTTCATGAGATTAAGGAATTCCATGGAAAAATACCGTAATGAAGCCAAAAGACTACAAGAACAACTTGCTAAAGCTGACCAGTGTAGTGATGAACTGCTGTCCCGACAGAAGATGATGTGGAAGGAAAATGTGGATGCCTTAGAAGTTCAAAGTCAGGAATTAAAAAAGAAATGTAACGAGGGAGAAAGAAAAATATCTATGGCAGCAAATATCCATTTAAAAGTAAACGCGCTTGAATTTTTGGTATTATGTGTATGTCAGTGGCAACTCTGTTATCAATGGTTGTTGAGCTCATTACAATCTTTAACAAATTATATTATTTGTATAACTTAGATGCTAAAATGATTGCTTTACTCTTACTAAAATATATAATTTTTAAAAATCTCTGCATGAAATTAAAAAAAAACACATTTTGTTATTTTAATATTGTAACAATTCTATAAAAATAAACATTTATTTAAAATTTTTTACAGACATGTAAAACGTGTGTATCTATGCCGAGTGTGTTTGTATATATATCTATGCATTAGTGTGTTTATGTATCTCTCTGTCTGTAAATTTTTAGTTTAATTTATTGTACGTTTATGATCAGTACTGCTGGCTGATATCATATTTCCTCAACACTACCTCAGTCACACTCCTCACCCAACCCTCTAGTTGATGAGTTAAGGCTGCTATTTTGTTTGAGTTTTGTTGACTTAAAGTGGGTAGAAGTTGGGGATGTTGAATTGCATGAAGGTGGACTTGCTTTTATTTTTTATATTAGAGAACCAATTGATAGCATCTTTAGTATTCTTCTATTGGTTGACCCCTGTGGCATTCCTAGTGTATTTGAAGATTCGTGCTAGTATAGCCTTACTGATTTTGCCTATATTATTCTTGGAAGGGTTAAGCAATCAGAACTGCAGGTTGTTAAGGCTCAGATCTATGCAGCCAGACTAGCCACATTAATTTTATTTCATTCCTTTTTTATTTAATTACTTTGTTTTTTTTTTCTTTCTTGTTTTATTTTAAACAATATCAGCAAAATGTTTTTCAGTCAATATTTTGAGGCATGAGTTAAAACAATTCATTTTGGATTCAGCAGAAGTCAAGAATGAAAATGAAGTACTATGAAAGATTTTTGTTGCTTTCAAATAGATATACTTGAATGTTGACTCACTTGGGCTGAGCCAGACAAGCCTGACCCCTGGACTTGCCACTGAGATATATAGGCAGGTTGTTCCCAAAATATATGCACTATTTCAAATATTGGGGATAAACCATTTATTTAAATATAAAATATACAATGATTTTACATTTAATATTTATTTGAACATTTACTACCAATTATAAAATTCTTTGATTAAACTCAAAGCAGACAAAAAATAGTTTGCCTACATTTTGGGGTGGGTACTAGTGTATACACAATTTCCTTGTTAATAATTGTTAATGATTTATGAATTAATGTTCACATTTCTATTATTACTGTGTGTCTAGCATAATGGTTGTCAGCACAGAAAATGTAGTCGGCATGTTAAGTTCAAATTTCAGCTGAGGTCATTGCTTTTGTTTTCACACAAAGATCTTTGGGAAATTTAATTCATCCCTCCTCTCCCAACTAGGGGTCAATAATAGGACCAACTGGGTTTACTAGTTTTGGTTGGTAGCCATTCTAGGAGAAATATAACTTGGAATTCAAAACAGTTAGTTGTCCGTGCTGGGTATGACGTTAAACTGCATCAGAGTCCTGGGTAAGACAATAAACTACATCCAACAGCAAGGCCTCTGATTAGGAGGTTTTGAGGAGCGTGGAACCACCTCTTAATTGCTGGTGTTCCCAGGTCCATCCTGACCCGGGGTGGTAGCACCTGTTAGGGTCCCAGCTATGGACAAATAGTTAACTCCCAGGGTGTGTCTGCGTCCTGGGTATGACGATAAACTACATCCGCGTCCTGGGTATGACGATAAACTACGTCCAACAGCACTGCCTCTGATAATACGTTTTTGGAAAAATAATGTTGCCAGCTGTACAATTTTGAAAAAATATTACTGGCTATATTTTTTTTTTTTTTTTTTTTTTTTTTTTTTTGAAAGAATAGTGTTGCCAGCTATACGTTTTTTGAAAAAATATTACCAGCTATATGTTTTTGGAAAAATAGTATTACCAAATATACATTTTTGAAAAAAGTAATATTACCAGCTATACGTTTTTGAAAAATAATATTACCAACTATATATTTTTGACGGAAAAAGATATTACCATCTATACATTCTTGAAGAAAAAATATTACCAAAAGTAAAAAAATTTTTCGGCATTAAATGACCCATTGAGGTTGATATGCCGTAAACCAAACCAAACCATTTAGTTGGGGAGGGGGGGCATCAGCATCACCCATAAAACCTACTTGCTGTGGAAACTACAGCTGCAACATTTAATGTTTTGAGGTTGTAGCCCCATACTCTACAGAGGAGTTTACAAGGTATAATATACAATATACAATTATCACTTCAGTACAAATTTTCCTTATCTAAATGTAAATCTGTTAATCATGTTTAAAGGCACTACCTACCTGATAAAATACAAATTTTCTCCTGAATATATATATATATGTGTGTGTGTGTGTGTGTGTGAATGTGTTTAAAAAAAAAAAAAAAATATGTAAAGTTTTTGCAGTGAAAATATTCATATGCAACTCCTTTTTTTGTATGTACACTGCATCTAGAAATTATAATTACAATGTAAATCTGATTGATTTCTTGTTAAAATTTATCATGTCAGAAAGGTCACCAGTTTCTGGGGGGAACTATGTGAAAAAAGGAATATTCCCAATTTGCATTTCCGCCGTTATGGACCTCATTACATCTACAATATAGTAACACCTTAATACATGGAGAGAACAGAATAGCTGAAAGTATAAGAATGACAAACATGCTTTGTTCTCGGAGATTTTTATACTGCTAAGGTATACAGAAAATTATATACAGATATTTACACAAGTCCCACACAAAGAAAGTATAACACATGTACACAACAAAAAGCAACATGAAAAATGGTGAAGAGAGATAGGGTTTTGTAATAATTACCAATGTGGATTTGAGTTACTGGAGGAGGCTTCTATATTTCTGTAGAAGCTATATTTATATTTTTCAACAGGAATTTGAGTGAGCTGGATCTATCTTCTGCATTTGGTAAGGACATATTTCCTGAGGAAAACAACAAGTCATGGTATTGCCCATTGAGAAGACTCTGAACCAGAAATAGTTTCTATAATTTGAGCATGCTAGATTTATCTTGTAGGTCTCTGATGAGGACATATTTCCCTATGGGAAAATGGTGCTATGGGCTCATGTGCTGCTCCATGACAGCTAACCCAGACAGAGGTCTTGCCTTGTCTGTCTTGAAAAAGCAAATACTTGTGGTTGACTCCAGGTAGCTAACTAAACAACTGATGACTTTTGTCACTATGAACTGACGTCACCAAGTGGCATGACATAACCCATGTGACTTCATCTTGACCAAAAAGAGATAATCACCTTTTGCATCCCTACAATGTTTTTCATTTTCAAAAGATTATAGTTTACAAATTAATGAGCTGCAGATATTTCTGAAGTGGTTTATTCAATGATTAATAGTTCAATTTTATAATTCTCATTTCTCAATGTCCAACAACTATAAAAACACTTGTGAATTTGATGTTTTTTTTTTGTAATTTCAGCACTAAATAGCACTCGAGATTCTTTTAAAATGCCAAAAAGTTCTTTGTTTGCATCAGAAAAACTAGCATTCTTCTGTAGCCCAAAACTGACTGATAATGATATGCCAAGATTTTTTCTTATGCTGCAAAGCCTTTGTCTACAAAATTTAAGAAAATCTCCATTTATTTTAAAGAATCCAGATATTTATGGTCAAGCATAGAAATGAGGTAACAAAAAAAAAAAAAAAATTCAGACTAGATGATGAATTGTAAGAGATGCTACAGAAAATCTATCAAAATTTCACAAACAATAGCCAAGTACAGCAAATATCAACATCTTTCATTCACAATATCTTGTCCATTTTGTACTTTTGCAAGCTAAAATAAAACCATATTTGCATAAATGCCACAAAGAAACCAGATGCCAGTAGGCAGAGATGATCCATAAAGAGTACTGTTATATGCAGAATATAATCTGGACAAATGAAAAGTGCTTCAATTTTAATGGGCCCGACTACTAAATCTTTTTGGCATGATCTACAAGAAACACTGAAATGGGTTGTTTGTTGGTTTGGTAGTGAATGATTATGCTCTGGTGGAGGTTTACTAATTGTGGGTTATGCTGTCTAACTATTGTTAAGGGAATTTTTACACTAAAAATTTAAAAAAATTGTATTTTTATAATTTCTGGATGGTGTGTATACTTGCTAAACATTTCTACAATAGAAACTGTATATTAGCTAAATTTGTAGCTTTATTTATTCTAGCTTGTAATATTTCCACTATTTCTTCTGTCTGAATAACTCCTATTATAATGATTTTTAATATTTTTCCATTAAAATAAAAAGGGAAGATACTCAGCAAAATAGGTTACTTTTTAAATGAATAACAATGAGTTCTATTTTAATTTTTTTGTTTGTTTTAAGAAGTATTGAACCTCATGAGAGAACATAATTATAGTCAGATCTTTAAGATTGCAGCTTGGAATTATAATTTTATTTTTATATATATATATATATATATACACTGTGTTCAATAGATTCTTTTATGTAACTAATGAATTTAATATCAGTAATTATGTTTATTTATCAGTAAAATATTAAAGATATTCATAAAAATTTTATTTTTCAAAATTTAGTTGCAAGTTGACTTAATTGTCAAAGGAATTGGGCATCTTATTTTAAGACATGTAATCAAACATATATGACCTTGGTTAGAACACTGAACTTGTTGGTACAAAACCTTTGGTCAGTTAGTGATTAAGGTTGTTAAAGCTTTTTTATATGTTATTGAAACAAATTTTTGTTTTCTACCACTATGCTATGAGAAAGAATGTATAGTCTTTATGTAACTTGTTCTAAGTGTACATTATAATGAATTGTACACATTTGTTAGATCATTAAACGTGCCATTAAATTCTTTTTATTTATAAGGTATTCTTGAAATAATTTTTTGTTTTTATTACTTTTCAGTACAAGCAAAGAAGCTTGAAGGCAATCCGGGCATTGAAGAAACAACTGGAACTAAAGTCTGCAAAAAATGAAGAGCTTGAAGCTAGCCGAAAGGTCTTGGAGTGAGTAGCTACTTTTCTATTACTTTTTAAATTCAGGAATGTTTAATTATTGCACTATTGTTTAAGAGCAAGCCTTGATTTGAGGAGGTATATATTCACCTTAGGAATTTCATTAATATTGATTACTCAAATGCTTTAGTGGCAACCAGGGGATTTCTGATCCTGTAACAAAGACCTTTAACAGAATTTCAAGTTTGATGTTATTCTAGTGTATAATACTCATGAAGCTAATTTATAGTTTAGATTTATGAGAAAACAAAGCTTAATTATGTGAAATAACCAGTCAATAATTGTGGTTTAAATTTTGTTAATTGTAATTTTTGTTACATAATCAAAACAGTAATGGAAATCAGTTATGCTTCTCCATCTCTAGCTTTATTTTAACATTTATTTAAACTGTTTTCAGAAACTGGATTCCTCCAGAAGAACACAAGAAACTGAAACATCAGATGCGCGACATGATAAGACGTCACAATGAATTCCGTCGTGTTATCTTCTGCAGTAACCCTTTTGTGATAACAGATGCTTCTTTTGCTTCTGTGCCTAATGCCACTTTGAACAGTGAATTGTTTGATGAGCAGGTCTGAAAAAAAGTTTTAAAATTCCTCTAATATCTTTTTTTCTAACATTCATAACTTAATACAATATTATCACCACCATCATTATTTCCATCATCAGTACATACCACTTGATGTCTACTTTAGCCATCATGTGATATTGAGAGATTCAGTTGTTTATTGCTGTTTTGCTTTTGATATATACATCTTGATATTTATATGTGTACATATACTTACTAATAAAGTTTTTCAAAGACTCACTACAATGATAAATTCAAAAACTGTGAAATACATGAAAAAAAATATAAGATTTTCTTTTGTGAAGTTTCTCATGACAAGAAAGCAAAAATATTCACTCATAAAATCTTTGAAAACTTTTATAGTTCCTCTTCAGGTCGTGAGTGATAGCAGCTACAAGATGAATCTACCCTGGGAAGTAGCATTTTTTGATTCTCTTGTATGACATTCAGCACTTTATGCCTTGAAATCCAGGATGAAGTGGTTCTGTGTGGTAATATTGAAAAGCCAGAACTTAATGATGTATAGCACTTGATATTGCAGATCAATAAAACAAATTTCCTAAGTATTGGCCTGGACTCCAATTGGTTGGATAAAATCTGAAATCTTTTCTGTACATTTTGTGTCAAGGATTTCACAAACTGGTTAAAAGTTTGAGAAAAAAATTTATTATATATTCAGCACCAGTTTTTCTTTTTCTTTCATATATTTTTCTCTTGTTTTTTGTTCAGGAAGAGCGTCACCAAAAAGAACTGACTCAGCTGAAACGCCGCCTGGACAAACTGGATAATGTCCAAAAGGAACATTTTGAAGAGTTACAAAATATAATGTCCAGCACTCCTCATGAGATTTCAGTAAGAACAGAAGAAAAGGCAGATTCTGAAAAATCTTAAAATACTCTAAAATTCAATTCACATAGAAGATTTAAATGTCTTATTTGATTTAAGTATGTTAGTGTTCAATGAATTTGGTCACAAATCTTAAATCCGATTGATATAATTATGGTATTTATAACCAGTTTTCAGTAAGTTTTACATGGAGAAACTTTATCATTTTTAATGAAATTCAACCCCGTTTTTTAATTTACTAATAAATCATGTGTTTAACTTTTGGACTGAATACATGGATAGAATGTGTAAATTTAAATTTTATTCAAGTTTTAAGAATATTGAAATGTGATCAAGTTTAACATTTAATGACAAGATTTTTATATATATTTTTATATATCCAGCCAGTTTATGCTCTTTGCCCATTTCAGTAGTTATATTCTCTAAGAATAATTTTCTATTAAATATAATGAGTTATTCTAAAATAGCTAATAAATAATTATATATTCCAAATTTATTAAGAAAATGGTGGAAATATGAAATTATAATTAAGCATCCTTAAAAATAGTCATTTTCATTATACTGAATGACAATGATACACATCTTGTTGATTTTTATATATATATATATATATATGCGAGTCACTAGTAATTTTAATTTTATATACATTCTTTATTAACATTTCTTTTAGTGTCTTGAGTGACAAAACACTAAGTCTAATGGGACTATTTACTAATACTGCACCCTTCTCCAATTATATTTATACATTATTATTTTTCCGTGATAAATATAATTTACCATTTTTATACAATGAAAACCAATTTTTTTTAAGCATTCATTATATTTAGTATAGAAGATGTTCTCTTATCAATATCGCACTTTTGTAAGATTCAGGAAATAATCAATATTGTATCATTTTTTACATTTAAGTTCTTTATATGCTTTTTTTTTTTTTTTATAAATATACTAAGATATATTTATACAAATAAATTAACAAGAAGTGCTTTAATTATAAAGAAAAAAATATTGCCCAATTTTTTTAATTATGTTGACCTTTTTCCTGTTTTCTTTTTGTTTTGTTACTATCCTTATTTTGGTTTTGAAGAACATTGTCAAAAAGGATTTTTTTTTTTTTTTTTTTTTTTTTAACTACCTGTTTCATAAAAGTGATTTTAAGACCAAAGTGCCAAATTGTTTTGTTTAGTTAAATATTAATATACAGAAACAAGCTAAAAGTAAACCAATACCTCTATTTTCAAAAAGTCAGTGATCTAAACAATTTAAGATTATGCACATTCAAATTTAGTGCATATGTTGGATCTTACTCTTTCAGGCATCAAACTTATCAGATCTATTAATTTTTTTTGTAGGATATTCAACAAACTTTTATTCAAAATATTCTGTAAATCACTTGCAGAATATTATCTGGACATAGAAACAGAAACTAATTTTATCATCAGGATCAATACATTTTTGAACATACCTTTTTAAAGCTTCTTTTGCTGTATGGCATAGTGTGTAATCTTCCATAAAAATAATGCTGTTTTTCTCCAAATAGCCCTATATTTTCATGATTTGGTTTTTCTCCCCTTGATTTGGATATTGCAATGAAGGTTTTTTCTCAATTGCTTATTTCATTGCATGAAGAGACTTTCTTAATGATGTCAGATCTTTTTTTTTTTTAATTTAAAGTTTATTTTATGCTAGTTTATTCCACTTTCAGATTAATCAGCAATAACCTCCTTTTACATAATCTGACAATTTCTGTACTCCTGGAGTGTGAGGTATTGTGAAGTGACTCTGCAATTGTTTCTTTTGAATTTTTCTAGTAAACTGAGTAATTGTCAATTAAATATTTAAAATATTAAATCTTAGTAAAAGAATAGTCTATTTACTTATACTTTTTTAGTCCAATTTCATTTATAAAATTTTTTTAATCATAACAATTATCATTCTCATTGTACATGATTTATAATAAGCTGTATGGCTTTGGATATTTCTAATGGTGCTAAATTTGCTTAACAATTGTTTATTTGCACCCACCCACTATAATGATTATGCCTGTATCTAATGAAAGATTTCTATTGTATATTAATAATTTGGAGTGTTTATCCATGTCATGAAAAAAGCTAAAATATTGAATCTGTTGCAGAATTTACATTTTCTACACACCAACAAGTGTCTTTAGCAATTTACCAATTAATACCATCCAATTCTTCTCTAAGCTTATCTTTAATATCTTATTTATTACAGCAATTGTTTGGTATTGATTTTTGTGAGCATATGTTTCACAAGAGATTTTTTATTGCAAATTTTTCTTAGGATTGTTCTTTTGAAGAAAACTAATGAAATTTAAAGCTCTGTGACTTTGTTACAATTATTATTTATGTAGTTGTCTGTGTTCTGCTATTATTTTTCTTGCTAAAAATATTCTTGTTCATACTTATATCAACATGGAGAAATTGATTTTGATTTTATTCCTACATTTGCTTTTTATATTTTTTATAAAAAAAAAAAAATATTTTTTATCATTAGTACATTGATATTATCTTTTATATTTTTTAAATCAATGTTTCATCCAATCAGATTAGTTTAAGTATTCTACTTAAGATGAAAATTTTTACCAAACTATTTTATAAATACATACAAAAATATTTCATAACATTTACATTTCGTTTGGAGCAGATTTTTCTGTAATCCTGTCAATGTTTTATATATGTATCATACAAAATTTTCTTTACCTTTTTTTTTTTTTTTTTTTTTTTAAGTAAGTCCATTGGCAGGTTTCACCTTATTTATTACCTTTGGATGAAGTTCCCTTATTCACGCCGTCCATATTATATTCAATTTTGGGGCATTTTTCATTTACTAATGCTCCTACCAGCCAATTCTGCTAAATTCTACTTTCTCATGCCGTCCATAATATTGTCAAGCATTTTGACAATATATATTTTAACTACTTTGCTTTTTTATTTATTTATTTTTTTTTTTTTTGCACAACTTTTTTATTTAAAAAAAAAAAAATCTCTTGTCAAATTTCACCTTGCATACTTTAAAATGGTGAAAGTTAGAATAGTGATATTTTTTATTTTAATACAAACAATTGAATAATGTTTGGCAAGGTTAAATACATATCATTGTTATAACTAAATATATGTTAAACATAAGCCTCATTCTAAAATGTTCATCAATATACTGGGAAAATATTTTTTCTGTAGTTTAGTTATTCTTTAATTTAAATACAATGCTGTTATGAATACCTTTTAACAAAATGTAGTTGAGTTTTTGTTTTTATGAAATATATCATGAAATAATTTTATATATGTCTTAAATTTTGTGAAAAATATTAATATAAGCATTATTATTTGAATTTATATATACATATTTATATGATTGCCTATATTTCTGTAAACAGTTGTCTTCAAAGTTGTGTATGAAAATAAAATCTTATATTCTTTAGCTTGAAGTTATTTGCAAATTGAAATTTTGATGAAATGTTGCCATTGTTTCATATTAATTCTGCAACAGACTGCTGAATTGTTAAGTGTGTGTGTATATATATATATAAAATAAAAAATAGACTTCTATTCTCAATTTCATATATATTAACATCTAATTAATGAAATTTTAATTAAACAAAAATTAAAAACAATGTTTAATATTGGTGCAATGCTCTGATATAATAAAAGAAAATGGAGAAAGTGCTATATAATGTCATTTTAAAGTTAATTCTCTGATACTAATAAGTTCCATACATTGAATGCATTTTTGATTTTTATTCAGACTTCGATAAATTTTAATTATTTGGAATGAAAAAATCTTGTAATTCTGTTTGGGCTGTCAATCTTTGATTTTGATATATAGCAGCTCATTCAACAAGTGTCCACCTCTGTGTGAAAGATTTGTTTATGACTCACAAATATCAAAGCATTGTGACAAAGATCACCATCAACATTTTACAACCAAAAGGTTCGGCAGTTGTAAATTTGTCTCTTCACACTTTTTATTTTTATGTAGCAGGTCTGAAGCGGTCAAGTTAGAAATTAGTAAAATGAGTAATCAGTGGTTTCAAAGCTAGTTTGCAGTGCATCTATCGAGTATATTTAGGTTTTTTGCAGCTACAATATTCTTTTCATGTGTATTTTGTATTAGAAAGCTAATTCTATCTTTTGCATATGGTGTAATTTTCAGTGCCTTATTTGTATGCAAACTATTGTCTCCATCTTTGTTGTTATCACAAGGTGCCCTCCAACCTTCATTAGGCGCATTATGATCTAGGTAACCTTCAGGGAATTTTGAACTGAGCCTTTTATTTAATCTACTGGGTGGGTAGATTGTTCTATTTAGTATTGCTCAGTTATTGTTCACTCTCTTTCCTCCAAATCCAAATACACAATGCCTGGCCCAAGGATTGAACTCTCAATTACTCTCACCAAATTCACACATCAATTCTTTTAACCCATTAGGTGGGGCAATTCTGAATGAAGAATCATTGAGGTTTCACTTTTTTTCACTGCAGCTGGAATGGAAGTCTTGTTGTCATGTATTTATTTATTAATGAATCCCATTTCATATTTTTATGCAAAGTCTACTAAGGAGGCTCTCATAGCCTAGTATAGTTGCTGATTTTTCTTCTTTTTTTTTTTCAGATGTTTTGTGTCCTTTGTCCAGTATTTTTTTTACTTCATTCCACTGGGGCGGGGTTGACTACTGTTTTTCTCCTTCATACATGATCAGCCGTTACTGCTTTTGTTGTCTCACTCCTAATTACAGCTTTCTTACTTTTAGAGGGTGGCTAGGGATGGTGTACATGCAATTCTTGTCTATGGTGTTCTCTGTCTTAGGCAGATTTCTCTGTAGAGTGGCATGGCTTCTGAATATTATCCACAGAATCTTTTCCATAAGCCCTTGACTATTTTAGACTCATGGGAAAAGGCCAAGAAATAACTGAGCAATACTAAATGGGTATAGATTAAAAATTACCTTGGTAAGCACCTGATGAAGGCTGGAGAGCACAATAGAGGAAATAAAATGTGTGTAAATATGTGCTTTGTTTTCTGGCTAAAATTGGTAAAGCATTGCTACAAATATGGAAATTGGCCTAATATGGTAGATTATACTGATTGAAAAATGTTAGGTAAGAATTTTAAAAAATATTGATTACCTACTTGGTTGTTTGAATTTTAGTGTTGACAATAAAAATTCATTCAATATCAAACCATAATCAAAATGTTAAGAAAAACCTTTCTTCTAATCTTATTAAAACATTGAAGATAGTAACAAAAAGAAGGCATTAAAAATCATTTTATTAATAGGGTCACTGCTAAATAAGACTCTTGAGTTAATGACAAAATTGCAGTTAACAATCTTCAAAAGTTTTTTTTTTTTTTTTTTTTCCTGAAATAAATTTATACCAAATGATAAGGCAACATCTTTCTCTTTAAAATGATATATCAAATTATAGGATATATGTTTTTAAAAGAAGTTCTTTGTGGGTGTTTTTTTTTTCCTGGATAAACCATTTTTATGCTGCAAAAAAGGTTTAAATATCTTTTATATATGCCTGAGACAATGATGACTTTACTGAAATGTAAATTATAGTGAACTCATTAACTGAAATTTGGGATCCAGTTACTTTTGTTTCCTCAAGGGCAATCAAGAATTGTCATTTTATGATCTATTGTCAGAAAGGAAAATATACCGGTTAAGGATCATTGATTATAATCTCTTGATAACAGAAAACATATTTTAAAAGATTCTTATTTAAATAAGCAAATCTTCACCTTAAAAATAAATACAATTTATTAGATTGTCAATCCTCATCATTTGTCTTCATTATATGCTTTATGCAATAATCTTTTAGTAAAAGTTGACTTCATTTTTGAAAAATTAAGTCATTACAATTCTCTTGTTGGTATTTAGCTACTCCTAATGACTTCCATCATTACTTATTTCATAAGACATCCAAGTAGTTTTCACTTATGTAATTGACAAAACCCATAAAAATTCAAGCTATGTAGCAACCAGAATTAGTTAACTAATGTGGTGTTGCTACTCTGGCTTTATTTGGTAGAACTGTCAACAAAAAGTACTAGGAGATCCAGCTCATAGATTATAAGTACTGCAGTGATATATTTACCTGAAGAAAACAAAAGTAAACTGGTTGAAATGTAAAATAAACAAAAAAGATGAGGATAGTTAACTAAAAACCGATCTCAAAATGTAAAATTAGAGAAAAGGCTCAGTAAGGCATTTGTGTCATCAGAAATTCAACAAAGATACTGATTGTTATTGTCTAATAAGAACAGAAAATACAGCTTGTGCCTTAAATATGAAAGTAAATTTTATACTTATAAAATGTAGCTTAAACATTATTTTAAATTTTTTAGACTCTTCTCTAACAATCACAACCCTCAGTTTATTTGTAGACAGAACAATTTTATAAAATGCTTATTAGAATTTTTGTAATTATGATTTCTCATGACATTAGTGTTAATCAGTATATAAAATGATTGATTTCTTCTAACATATTTTCATGATATTATTGAGTTAATGTCAAGAGTCAGTCCTCTCACTGTTCAGCAACTGTGATGCTAAAACCTTAACTTTGTCATATATTCCAAGGAACATTGCTCCACCAATGGAAATCCACAAAACTCTGGGGACAATTCCAGCAAACAATCTGCAAAATAAATAAATATCAACTTCAGATCATTGACTTCAATGTTACTATGTTTTTATTAATGTTCTGATATAAGATAGGACAGTTTTTTTTTTTTGTTTTTTTTTTTAATTTTTATTTGATTTTCGGGAACACTGACATTGAAAAAGGTTTAATAATTTGCATTAATATTAACAATTAAGATATGAACCAGGTACAGGAAAACCATTTTTTTAGCAGTGGCCCTCAAGATATGGCTCTTCATCAGGTGGGTCATACTACTAAAAAATTGGAGGTGATTTTTAGTTGAAAGTGCTTAAGTTATTTTCACTACAGAAGATCATATACATAAGTATCTACCTTAGAAATTGAATGAAACAGACTAGGCTAATATTTGAACTCAGCTCTCTGATAGCACATCATATCTATCACACTACCCATACATATATAACTAGATAGAAACCATTAAAATATATATAAGAGAAGTGACTGAGTTAATCTAAAAAAAAAACTTTCACATGAGAATGTGGATAAGTGTTATATCATTAATTTCTCATTTTCCAATATCTCAATGGTGATTATCTTATATTCCAGATAAAAAGACTAAATCAATTTAAGTCTGGTCTACAGGTTCTGTATATTAAGATAAATGGTTATATTTGTAAAAATAAAAAAGCTTTTGATACTTACCCTGAAAAACCATTCTCTTTGTATATAACTTTCAGAGCAGACATGATTTGTCCAGTAGCTAAGGAACTACCATGCTGCAAATAGAAAAAGACAAATAGTAAAGTGTGTGTATTTATAAACATAATTTACCTAACAGTTTTTTGAGGATTTGCAAAATATGTGAAATATTTTTTGAGAAAAAAAACAAAAACATTGTACTTCATATATTTGAAATATTTTATTGAAGATAAAATAAACATTGTTAGTTAATAATTGAAAAGAATAACTACTCTTAAATATATTTATTGTTGTATATTCTACTGTCTTTAGTAATATTTTAAAATTTGCTAATTATATCTATAAAGTACAGGTATACCTCACCCTTTGCCATTAATTGGTTCCAGAGGTCACGACTTAAGTTGTTTTTTGACCCAAGTTGAAATAACCACACTATAAACCACAAATAAGTACTCCCCATTGCATATTACAGTATTTATATGTACATATAGTATTCTGAATAAAATAATTTATCAGTGATATAGCCTTATGCTTAGTGTTAGCAATGAAAAAATGGCCTGGCAATTTTTTCCAACATAATCCAGTTTCGTCAACATTAAAAAATCTGTTCAGGAAGAAACCAGTTTTCTTCGATGATCTTAGCCAATGCTTTAGGAAAATTGTCTGCTGCTTGTTCATCAGCTGATGCACTTTCACCTTGCTTCTTAATAGAGTGATAACTTCTTCATTCTTTAAATCTCATAAAGCAGCCTCAACTTGCTTTAAACTTTACATCTTTCTCAGCTGGGTATTTTTTGTTCAGGTTCTCAAAGACATTTTTGCTTGACGAATAACAGCATGCTGATGATTCAACCTATCAATTCAAAGAGAAAGAACTTGTTCCATCTCTTCAAAGATTTTTCCTCTTTTCTTATTCATAACAGTATTTTTCATCCCTGGGGCATCAGATTTGATATGTTCCAAAATCTTATCCTTATTGTGAACAATCGTCAATACAGTTGTCCGACTCATTCCAAAAGATCAAGCAATCAATATAACCTTTTCACCTTTTTCATGGTTTTATCATAGTAAGTTTATCATCCAGTGTTATAACATGATGCTAGCATTTGCACTAGGAATTTTCATAGGAGCCATCGGGGTAAAATATAAAGTCACAAATGAATGAGAATGTGAGGCTAGGCAATAAGCTGATATATACTGTGCCTATGTTAGGCATAGGCACAGTATAAACTGGATTTCAGTTTCATGGGAATCACAAGTGGCGCTGATGATGACACAAAATGGTAGATATTGGAACTACCCTGGAAAATGCCAATATTGAGCTCTTAAAGACCACTAAATAAGACAACAACACAGTCACAGATGTTTTCATATTTTGTTCTCTAGGATTTATGATGATTATATTAGCATTTTCTGTAAATGTACATATTTTAATATAATTTTATATACTTCTATTATTTATTGTACAGTAACATGATTTTATGTGTTTTTAATGCTTTTATAGTGATATTATGACTTCAATATTTGTGATGGACAGATGTAAAGTCAAATAAAATGACTCAAACTTGATTTTTATTTTTTCATATATTTTTTTTGATAAACAACGTATAATCAAGAATGACAACTCGAAACAGCATAACACAAGGTATACCTGTATGTAGAAATATATTTCTTCCATATTTAATAACCATGGTTAAATATATAGCATGTGATAATATATTTTGCATTATCTTCTGATTAAACATTTTTTGTATATTTTGTGTTAAATTTAGTTTTGATATTTAAAGATTAAACATTTTTGCTACTGTTAAATCAGGTCATTGCAATAAATGAAACTTACTTTTGCTAACATTATCCTAGTTTTAGCAACATCTAAAGGAGTAGTAAGAGCAGCAGCAATCCCACCTAGAAAACAAAATAAACATAAAAATCCAAGGAAATGCAATAATAATAATAATTACAACTTTGAGAGATGTCATTAAAATTCCAAATTCTTTTCAGATAGCTGAAACCTTTCTTTATATTGTTCAAATAAAATTTGAAATCTTTTATATGTGTAAAGTTATCAACCAGAATCAGTAGCAGCTAATCATTTAACATTTTAATGTGTAATAATATAATCATATTCAACTTAGCAATAAAACCAAATACTTTTAAGAATAGCCACATATGTGGTGGGGAAGATGAAAAAACTGTAGCTAATGTAAGGTACATATGTCAATACTCAATCAGTACCAACTGGGTCACCGCGGAGAGGGGGTATGATGTTTAAGACACGAAACCCCTAATGAACCTTGGCTAGAAGCATCACTGATGATGTGCACCAAAGCATCCAACAGATGTATTTTACGAAATATGTAATGATAAAACACTGCAAGTCAAGTCTTTGTTCTGTTGTGCTAAGAAGTCAATGAAAGATTTGTGTATACTGTAAAATGGTATTAGCAAAATTGTTCTAATTAAATCAGTCTGACAGCTTTAAAGATTTCGATAGTTCTTTAATTTCATATATGGCATGGTTAATTATAATTTATATTTGTTAATTTTTCTTTAAATCATTTCAAACCAAGCAAGGCAATAAAGCCACTAAAACACTGAGTTACTGAGTGTGAAAGAATAAGAAAAATATTATTAAGGAGTGAGAACAATAAAAGAGGAATTAAGACAGTAGATAACAATTGACATTGCATTTAAATTTTTGAAGACCAAAGTTAGAACACATGGCAAGTGAAACTAGAACAATCTACCCTATAAAGTGTTCAGTTTGAAATTCCAATCACCTGAAGAAGGCCAGAGTGTACAACAGCCAAAACATTGTGAATATGGCAATGAAGATGAGAATAACAGTCCAAGTAAATAATACAAGAATGAATATAACATTGATTTTTATTTGATATTAAAATTAAGTCATGTTCGATATGATAATCCAATAGTTAAAAGATCATTTTAATCTCTGCTGTTAGAAAGGTGAATTTATTTAGTATAATTAATATTTAATAAAGAGATTTCAAAACAAGAGGTTAATGATTACTTATTTCCTAGTTTTATGCTCTATAATAATGAATATATTAAAAGATTTAGAGAAGAGTTAAATATTATCAACTATCCTTGGAATAAATTTTGAAGGTTATTTATCAATCTACAATAACTCACAAAGATAAATACAAGATATATTAACTCATAAATAGTTTTCATTTTTATTAATCAACTTTATTCTTCAAAATATAAAGTACAATTACATTTTATTCAATTATATATTCACCATTATTTGCTATGATTTCTTACCACTTATCAGGCAGCTCTTTCATACCTTTTGAGTAAAATTCTGCAAGTTTTGTTGTGAAAAAGTTTTCAACACACTCTTGAATCTGGTTTTCATTAAAGAAAATTTTGACAATAAAACATTTTGCAGACAGTTTAGAACAGACTAACAGAGTTCCAAAACCTTTTCCTATGCTATTCTTGCTGTATGCAGCCTTGCATTTTCATGGAGTAGAACAACATTTTTCCATTAATCCACTGTGTATGTTGCCACTGCTGTGCAAAAACAAAGCTATGTTTGTATACTCCAAATCTATTCTTAATTGTCATGCATGATTAGTAGTTAGGATGATAAATTTGTTATTACAATTGGTTCCCAAAACAGAAATGACTCATCCTTGTAATAAGGTCTATGAAATTTAAATGTTGTGTATTTGGTGTATGGTGTGTGTGTGTGTGTTTGTTCACATGTAAACAAAGTATATAAAAACTTGGTTTTACTATCACAGACTGTTTATCCTCTTTTTTATATATAAACTATTGTGAAACAAATATCTCAATGTCTCTTGAGTATGTCCATTTTCTTTTTTTGGTCCAGAAGTTAGGGTAAGTAAAGATAAGAATTGTTATAATCACTGAATTCAAGTCAGCCTCGTGACAAGTCAAAATGACCAAAGAAAGTTTGTACTCACTTCATTGGTAGTGATAATGGTCGAACTTAAGTCAGCCTTATGCCGAGTTGGAACAATGAAAATAAAACTTGTTGAGTTAATTCCCCTTAGCAAAATGGCAGATCTATACAGGTGGCACTACTAAGTTATTTTCATGAGAATAGTTATATTAGTATTGGCCAATCAATGAGCTAGCCTTGTGTGTGTGTATTATATATATATTGAAACAAGAAAGAACAGACGAAGTAAAATTATGTGGTTTACAGCATTTACTTTTAAAACATGCTCAATACAAAGTAGAGCAACATATAATTTTATTATAAGATATTACAACAAAAACATGTTGAAATCGCTACACAATAGCTTTTGTATTTTGGTATCACATTGTGCCTCTTCAGGTGATGGTAAGTGACTGGTGATTAAATTTTTAAAAAATTTCAAAAGCAAAGTGTTACCTCTTTGCTGAAAGATAGATAGAGGTTAAGAAAAGACAAGGTCAGATTAATAATATACTTGTGGGTTTGTCTTAATCAGCCAATTAAATGTCAGATCTATGCTAAAAAGAAAATTAAGCTCAGAGGGTGGAAGTGGGGGGGAGTTATTTTTTCATGACATGTTAAACCAGAACTTAGTCCATCATTGACAATTACAAAAGACATGTAAGCAATAAATGTATTGTGATTGTAGACAAATATGACATGTTCAATTTTTCAGAGGACGGTGAGCAGAGGGGAAGGAGGATAATCAGATGTAAAGTAAATTTCAACAGAAAAAAAATTTTTTTTAGATTTCAGGAAGCTTCTTAAAGGAGCCTGTAGCAAGGTTCATTTAAAGATTTACAGGTTCTTGCTTTTTTTTAGTATTTTCCATTTTACCATAGGGGTTTTGTTAACTTCTTTTAAGTTCCAAACATATTTAGAAAGGGACGTTATATTTTTGTAAGCATTATTGGTGAAAGATAATATATGTTGATACCACCTAGTTTTAAAAGAATTCTTGGTACTCCCAATGTAAAATATTTTGACTTGATTTTCTATAGTAGAAATAGTGCTTACAAGAGAGTCAGTTTGGCTTTGTAATGGGTATTCATTAGAATTTCTACAATTATACTTGTTAGTATTATCAGTGTTTGTTGCTTTAGAATGGCTGTTATTACTCAGATTTTTGTATTGGTTTAAAATTTTATTATTATGTTTTTTAATAATTTTTTAAAGATTATCTGTATAGCTATGGCTTAGTTTTAGTGTATTTCTGTTAAAAATTTTACTGAGTGGATTATTTCTGGGGAAGTGGTTATCAAGTAAATGGAGGAACTTCTGCCCTAACTTAGTATTAACCATTTGGTTAAATGGGAATGTGTACCAAATGATATTCCTGTTTCTATTCTTATTCCTATGATTGCTGCTGTTATGTTTTATACATTTGATGTCAGTGCACTTATAGCCACTATTTTTTAAGGTAGTGTTGTAAACTTAACTATGCTTGTAAAAGACATTTTCACTGGATTTGTTATTGCTAATCCTATCTTCTCTATATGATGGCATGTGTTTGATTATAGATGGAGGATGGTTAGAATTTGGGTGGATGCATATTGGATTGGCTTTTATTTTAATGTAGGTTGGAATACATTATTAACTAGGTCTAATGTAATATCAAGGAAATCTACTTTTATTAATTTAGTATTGTGATCTTAACTTTAAGGTTAAGACTTAAATTCTCTATGCATTAATTTTCTCATTTTGTCAGCCTTAACTTTTGTGAAATTTTTCACTAACATAAGGCCATCATCTCTATATAACACTACAGTGGTGGAAATAAGTTTAAGACACCCCATGGAATTGTTAATAATTTTCTTATTACTGCACAAATTCCTCTGAAAATTTGTGTGTGGTACCTAGATCTGATCGGTATTAGTATACATATTTGATTTTATAAGAATTTTCCACCAAAAAAAAAGTTATTAACAAAACTTCATTTTTGAGGGTAGAAATAATTATAAGACAGTTTTGAAAATTTGCATATCTGGTTTACTTCAGAATGCCAAAGAAAGAATAAGTGCAGGCACAGATTATAAAAAGACTTAACAAGAAGAGCTGGGAAGGGAAACATAGCAACTAAATACTGGTACAATGTTGAATAAAATGCAACAAGAATCAGAAAAAGTCTGAATCTGCAAAAGTTGAGTCAATGGAGAAAGATGTAAGTCTACTCTTGATCCCACAACACAAACATGATGATGATGAATATCGTAATGCAAAAAAAAGCAGGGATTCAAAAATTAATAGACTTTGATGTTTACACTGAAGTTGATGATGTGGGGCAGATATGCATTTCCACTAAATGGGTGATAACAAACGAGGAAGGACAAGTCTCATCTAGTGGTAAAAGATTCTTCAACTGTTGCTAAAAGCACCATGAGATTACTTGTCAGGAAAGCAAGGTTTAGTTGATTGTCAAGTAATATAAAGCCTGCATTTCTTCAGGGAATACAGATTCAACCTCCCCCTGAAGCAAAAAGAAGTATCAGAAAAGTTATCCAGTTAATGTTATGTCTCCTTGGCAAAATGGCAGTTTGGAAAAGGTAGATCTACACAGGTGGCACTACTATTGCATGGAAATAGTTATAAGATTATTATGAGCTAATCATTAAACTAGCATATATATATATATATATATATATATATATGCCATCCAGAGAGAAGACAGAAGTCAGCTTAGTGTGAAAGTGGTGAATCAAGCAGGGGCTTAACAAAACTTGTTTTACTTCACTAGTGGAGTTTCGGCAAAAGATGCAAATGCTATGCATTGGAAAGTGGAAGAGTTTTTTTAAATTTTTTTTTCAGAATTGAGTTTGGGCAAATCATGATAAGCATAGTTAAAATGGTCAAGCTTGAAAAAGGGTTAATTTACTTCATAGGTGGAGGTTTTAGAAAACACCTGTGAACGCTATGCATTGGAAAGTGGAAAAGAGAATTCAGTCAGTAGTGAACTGGGGAAATGAGCATGCTACATCTTGGAGCAAGAGGGAACAAAAAATAGGAAGGAAAATGTTTGTCTTTTTATAGACTTAAACAGTGCTACCTAATGGCCATTTGATGAAGCAAACTGAGGTAATAAAATTTCCGGTTCCGTTATTATGAGCTATTGGGAAAATGTATTTCTTTTTCTTTTTATTCATTATTATTATTTTATTTATTGATTTTATTTCAATTTTCCACAGGTCTTTAACATTTCCAGATAATAAAAATATACTGTCAAAAGCAACTTTGAAACATTTAAAAATGAAAATAACTCAGAAATAGACTCTTGAAATTAATTAATGTCTGATTAACAAACAAGAAAATGATTGATTCATATCATCTTCAGGTTTTTATTCTATTTAATGTGACTTTATTGTAAAATGTGATGTTAGAAGTAAAAAAATATATTAGAAAGAATCACATACCTGCCAAAGCACCACAAATTGATGACTGCCAAGGATCCACATCTTTATTCTCCCATTTACTCCAAGAAAACTATATTGAAAAAATATATAGGCTGTATACTAATAACTTCTTGGTTAACATATATTATTAATAACAATGAAACAAATAGAATGTTCAATATAAATCATAAATATAGTAGAAAAAATCATGTATTTCAGGATATGTAAAATTATATATATATATATATATATATATATATATATATATATATATATATATATATACTTACCTTGAAATATTCCCAAAGAGGAAACTGAATAAGAGAGAATGGAATTTCTCTGGTTATTGTGCTTAAATAACCTCGGTAAAATCCTGGAATGCCCTATGAAGAGAAAAAAAGTTAGATTTGATTTCATCACCAAGATTATTTATCTAATAATTTGTTGAATGGAATAATTTATTTAAAAAGCAACAATGACAAAAAGGAGAGTAGTGAAAAAATTCTAAAAAACTTTAATATTCATTTTATAAGTGGATATATAAGTCAATAATGGTAGGAATTGTGTGTGTGTGTGTGTGTGTGTGTGTGTGTGTGTGTATAAATATATATATATATATATATATATATATATATATATAGGGCTAAGTGAATTCAGTTTTAGCCATAAATATTATACTTAATTTTGTTTTTGATATCTACTATATCTTAAGTAGAGCTTTTTTTTTCATTGAATATTTTGTGCCTACCTAAGCCCAAGATTAATAAAAACACCTTAAATTGTCATAAAATTGATGACATGATTTTTAATTCATATATATAAGTCTTGCATAATTTTAAAGATTATACAGTAACTAAACATATCAATTTCTTTAGTAGAAGATATTTATAAAACATAAATGTAGATTGACATCTTGTGTGATATTCTAATCAACTCTGTTGTTATGTTTTAATATGAATTTAATCATAGACCCTTAGGTTTTTAGAATCTTTTTTTTTCACTCATATCATTCAGCAAGCATAACTCTAGTCATGGAGAATAACAGTATTGGCTGACCCAAAAGAAACATAAGCAAAAAGAAAGAGCCACATAAATATACAGTATGTTGATATTATTGAAGGAAGTTTAAGAATCAATGACTTGGGCTATTAAATCGAAATCACTTGCCATGGACAGTAGGAAAAAAAAAACCAAAACACCTTTTTATAATTTACAAAAGTGGCCTTCAGACATGTCTGGATAGAGATATCCATGTAATGGTTTCAGCACCTTACAACTTCCATGCCCTGCTGTAACATAGTTGCCATTATTCAGGTAAGAGGAACTAAACTCTATTAAGTAAATAAAATGAATAAGAGGAATTAGAAAATATTTTCTTTTAGTGCATTGCAATTTTCTTTTTATTTATCCAAAGACACTAATCAGAAAGTTTGTTTTAATCAATGTAAGGGAGGCACAGTGGAGTAATGGATAGCAGCTTGGATTGAGGAATTGGAGAGCCGAGTTTGAATTCCAGTTGAATCCATTACATTCACTTACATGCTAATATCCTTGGGAAAGGTATGAATCCTCTTCTTCATTCAACTATGGCCAAATAGTAGAACAGACCAGGTTCTATAGCCTTGGATGACAACTGGTGTACCGCAGAAAGAAATGGCAACCTACTGCAGGAAAAAAATCTGCCTCATCAGTCATGTATCGAAAGATACATGATCACCTAAGCATCTATCATGCATGGCACATAACTGACTGAAGTAAATAAATAAAAACACTAATAACACAGAAAACATATTTGATAAATGAAAATGTAAAAAATGGAAACAAATGATAAATTTGAATGACATGTATACTCCAAAATTATAATTTTCAATTTAAATTATAAACTATGGTAAATCAGCTTAGATCAGAGTGTAAAGTCCAAACACTGTAATGTGAAGATTCACATATTTACACCTTGTTAGAATTGCCAGGAAAATTATAAGGTGTATTCCAGTTTGTAATTACCCAAAGAAAAATCAACAATTTTAAGTCATTTAACCAACTTTGAGAAGCATTGTTTTAGTTCCCAAACTCATATACATCATGTGCAGACAGAATGTTGAAGGACAAATTGTCAAAAGACAAAATGATGAATGAACAAAATAAGAAGAGATGGATTCATACCTTTCCTAAAGGTATTTGTGCATAAGTGAATATAATGAACTTGACTGGAATTCAAACTCAGCTCTCCAATTTCTCATTCTGAGCTGATATCCATTACACCACAATACTTAAAATTAGTATTGCAAAAAAGAGAAAGTTAAAATGTTATATGAAGTTAATTAAATTATTTTTATGGAATCATTAGAAATTTTAGGAGAAAAAATTAGGTACTTTGATTTTGTTACCCGTTTTCAGAACTCACCTCAGATTTGAAAGTGTTTTTGACTATTGTGCCTGATGTCAGATGTGGTAATGTTTGACTTCTTTGTTTGATTACTTCGACTGGAACTCTGATTAGACAGGCAGCCTGAAAATTTAAAATATGCAATATACAAAAAAAATCAAAAAGTAAAAAAAAATGATTTTTGAAAAAGCATTTCTTACAGATTTTAATTATCAAAAAAATACCTCCAAATGTTTTTTTTTCTCCCAGGCAAAAGAAAATCTAACTTCATTTGAATTTCTGAGATGAAACATTGTCAAGTATTACAAATTTTTCACAAGTATTTCTTTCATATTACCCTTTTGCTTTTCAATTCTCAATGATGTTCCATGATCATTAGTAAAAAGTGTGAATAAGAAACTAAGAACAAACTCTTGGCGAAACAAATTTGTATCCCTTATCCTTGGAAACTTGTGTTTTCATGATAGCTGTCTTAGCAATTAGGCTAAGAAGGCTAATTGATTATAATAATTATAATTAAACCACACAGCTTTTATTCTTTTCCCAAGTCATATTAGTTATAACAGTATTTAAAAAGTACCAACTAGTGGGAGCTTACAGAAATTCTGCAGTATTTTTTAAATATTTTTTTACATTTATCGCACAGGTCATTATTTAAAGAAGTAAGAGTGTACAAATGAAAAGATTAAAAATGCATGAGAGCATTATCAATTCCACTATCTTCCCTTTCTTACTATGTTTTCTTTTTTTCAATAAAACTAAATAGTGTCTGATAGATCCTAGCTTTCATTACAATCAAAACAGAATGGTCCATTATTTATCTGAGGTAGTGGCAGTCTGTGAACTAAGTAGGTACTCATCACAAGACTTGTTTTTATACCTTTACTTCTAGCAAGACATATATACAGCTTCAGCATGCCCAGTGAGGCTAGCCATAAGTAAACAAAAGGGTTAGGGATTTACTCTGTTCATTGCTGCTAAACCAACAATTTGTGGACAGGGGACAAGTGGGTTATTAATGTGCTAACTTACTAGTGGAGGAACAAGCAGAATTATAATATAATTCTACAACTTTTTTCTGATATCCCATTGAGCAGATTAAAAAGTAAGATATAAAAATGATCTTACCACTTCCCCAAGTGATGCAGCAGTCATATGTCCAATTGGAGCTAATCCAGAATCTACATTGCTTTGGAAATAACGTTTGACAAAATCATATGTGAGAAAGAACAATGAAGCTGAAAAAAAGAAAAACTGAAATGTAATGAACAAGTAATTGTTTGGGACGAGTAGACATTATTTGATTTCTTTTTGATGATTTAATAATTGTATCTAGTAGAAATTCCATGGTTGTTGACAACTGAGATTATTATCTCAAGCTTCTGCCCTTTTACTGTTTCTATCTTCCCATTCTCTCCCTTGTCTCTTCCAATTTTTGTTTCCTGTCTGTTTTATCTAAATGCTATATGAACAAGGGCCTAGCTATGAGTTAAATAGGGTTCTCTAGGGTTGGGTGGCAGTCAGCTTATGAGAAGAACCATTCTGAAACAAAACCATGATGAAAATGAGAAAACAGTCCACTCTCCTCCCCAAGAAGTCATGGCCAGATAAAATCTTTAGGGAGTCATGATTGCCTATGTCTTGAAGGGACATGGCATTAAAAAAAAGAAAAAAAAGAATAAGGAATGCACAAATATTTGTTATTGTAACTTATCTTTATCTTTATTTTGCTCTTTGTGCCCCTAAAAAATTTTAATGTATTGCACTTTTTACTTATCCAACCTGACCAAACATGTTCTAAGTATATTGTCTGATAACTTAACTATATTGTTAAGATATTATTATTATCCAACCAATAAACCCATCCACCTTCAACTCCCCACTCTCTTTTTTTTTTGAGCTTTCCAAAGAGTGGATGATTTTCTTAGAGGAGCCAATGGCCAACATGTGTGTGTGTGTGTGTGTGTGTGTGTGTGTGTGTGTATGCACATGTATATATCAGACATACTCTAGACCAACTGAGCTATGAAGAACTTTGCTGATCAGGGAAGGCAGAATAGTGCCTTTAAAAGAAATTCTTCTCAACATAGCACATGCACACACACACACACACACACACACATTATATATATATATGAATACCCTCCCATTGTTAAATGGAACACATCACTGTTAACTAACTACTACACAGGTTAAACATTGAAGACAGACTAGCCACAAATGTACAGGGATGACAAATGTAACCTAGTCTATATGGCAACACACCACCATTTACTGTAAACTTTCTTTAAACTTAATAACTCAAAAATGAAAGATTTGTGGACATGTTTATAGGGACTTTTATCCTTGTCTTGGTGTGAGGAACCCACCCACAAAATTTGTAAAAGTATATTTGATACACCCCATATATATGTGACACTATAAAGGGTCACTGGTGGTAGTTGAAAGGAAGGTGACACTATTGGGACTCTGGTGGTTTGGAATTAGGATTAAAAGTGTTCATAAACCCTGTGTAGAATTGGAGCATTGTAGAGTGGAAAATGTTAAAGTGAGGAACAGGAATTGAAATATGAAGCAAGTGAAAAAATGTAATGTTTTTTTTTCCTTTCTGATAAACAAAAATACACATAAGAATTGTTATGAGTCCCTAAAAAAGGCTTAGAATGTAAAAACTAGAAAAATTTGAAGTAAATAATTTTGTTTTTGAAAAGTTGACTGTGCTGGTATTTGAAGATCATTGGTGACCAAAAACCAAATTTAAGACCAAAAATGTAAACAATGCAATTTGAATGTGGGTTGAATTTTGGAAATTGACAAGCAAAGAAAATTCATTGGAATTTGACAAACAAAATGAAAATCCTTACAAATAATTTTTTTAAAAGAGTTGACAAGGAAAATTATTGTTTGATAAGATTGCTGATTGTTTTACACATTGTTTTGAAATACAGACTGCTTTGTTAGGGTCAATGTCATGTCTCCAGGGTTGGAGAAAATAATTAATTGAGGAATACATAATAAGCTTTAAGGGGTAGTGAGAGTTGGGCAAGATGCATATGAACCGAATGATTGGTTGAAGCTGGCAGTAGAAGCTGCCATTAAAGAAGGCTGAGACAACTCAACAGCAAATGAGGGAGCTGTTGAGCCCCATATGACCTGCTGCTGAGGTTGCTTGATATAACATCTGGTATGAATGTTTAATCCACTCCAAGTTTTAGAAGCTAGCGATACAGTGTCACAATAGAGAGTTGAATAGGAAGGTTTAATTTTGTTGTATCAACGATTATTATAAAACAATTGAAAATTAACCTACCAGCCGTCTTCATTATTTATGATATGATCATAACTGCATGATCAAAACTGAGAAGGGTGAAGCAGAAGGTCATTTTGTTGAGGGAATAGAACCAACAGACTTTAGTCAGTTTGACTATAAGGTTCTAAAACTCCTCGAACATCTTTTTTTCACTTTCCCTGAAGTAGTAAGAGAAAATGCCGCCATTCAGGTCCAGTTAAAAATTTGTTCATAGATGTGTTGGGGAATGAGCGAATCAGACAAATCATGATAAAAGAGGCCCCAATTAGGTTGTCAGTGGCTATAAGTCTGGCCAGACACAGTGAGAAGGTGTAGGAGAAGAGAAGGAATTGTGGTATATGGATTCAAGGTCAGGTGGAGACAGGCAGCAGAAATAGGGAAGGAACCAGAGCATAGGTCAGGAAAAGGACCAGCCAAAAAAGTGGGAAAATGTACCCAATAGGAGATCATTGGGACATGGCTTCTATAAGCCCACACAGACATGGGTTAGTCTGCTGAAATTGTAATCATGAAGGTCATGGGACAGTGGATTGTCTAACAAAGTGGGCACTGCCCCTGGACTTTGATGAGCCAAAATGCACTAGGTGTGGCCAAAACAGATATCAGACCAAATGGTGCAGATTCAAGAAAAAGAGACCTCCAGAGACTTTTGTCACCAGACCCACACCTGGAAAACAGAACCAGGGAAATACCAATGGGCTGCCTCAGAACAAAAAGTAAGAGGGAGAGTGGCCCCTTTAAAAATGAGAAGCAGGCAATGCTGGACATGTGACCGGGTAGGCCATTTTTCTGCCAACTCTCCTAGAAGAAGGTGCTGGTTCTGCAGAAACCCAGGACACTTGAGGAGAAAATCGTCCCTATAGAAATAGGTATAACAAAACTCTGAAGGGTTATCCGGGATGCCACAAGGTCAAGGTAGATGGTAGGGGACCCAGTACTACAAAGATAATGAGGGACTATGATTGTCAGCAACCATGTTCAGATGGTCAAGCAGACATTACTCCAGGAAAAGGGTTTCTAAGGGGTTTTCCTTATTGAGCCAAGAAAGGGAACTTATCTGTGAGGCAGCGATGAGAGGGAAAATAATGAGGGCTTTAATAGACATGGGAGGGGGGCATCTGTATCCCTAATAAGAGAATATCAGTACAAAAGATTGAGACTGTAAAGTTAATTGGGCAGACCTGTCATCAAAATTAGCCAGGCAGACAGGAAAGTGATGATCATAGTGGGAATGATTAGGTTCCCAGTGGAAATAGGAAGGATGAATAGTGTCCACAAATTGTATGTAATCCTGAATCTCTGTGGAGAAATGATCCTGGGTGAAGACTGACTGCACCAACAAAAAGTTCAGATAAAATTTAGCCCAGCAGTGTTGACAGTTAATTGTGTGGAGACGCCATTGGGGAGCACCCCTGATAAGCCAGTGTTGGTAGTGGTGGAAACTGACATAAAGCTACCTCCTAGGATGGCAGTGTCAGGTGGAAGTAGGCTAGTAACAAAAGGAAAATTGGGGAAAGGAATTTTTCAAATACCCCTGTAGAGAAATATAGCCCTGAAGCAGAAGAGGTGGATTTATGTGAAACAGTGGCGGAAGCAGCAGAGATAGTGTCTATAATGTTGTCAAATCTGGCCAACAAGATGGTGAAAATAATGAAAGGGGAAGAGGTAGGAAGGGCTCTACCAAAAAGGTCCATAAAGCAACAGAGATATGACAAGCAGTGGAAGAGGGGGGCAGAATCAATTAGGAAAAGTAAAAGAAGAAATAATAGCCCTTTAAATTTAAGGCCAGAGTGGGTCGAATGCTGAGAGCTGACTGTGATGTGGTGGCTAACTCTAACAAAGAATTGGGATAGACTCACATAGTGAAAATGCAGATCAATACCGGTGATCAGATGTCGATCAAACTGAGACCTTATAGGACACCCATCCATAAGAAACCACTGGTGGAGGAGGCGGTTAAGGACATGCTGGAATCACGAATGATTGAGAGGTCCGAGTTCCCCATAGTGGTGGTGGATAAGAAGGATGGGAGGCACAGGTTCTGTGTCAATTTTAAGAAAGCTGAATGCTGTCTTAAAACCACTGACAGTGCCCCTTCCATTGATAGATGACATCTTGGCCCTTATGGGAAAGGCTAAATATTTCTCAACTCCAGACTTGAGGTCAGGCTGTTGGCAAGTAGCCCTCAATGAGGTGCATCATGAAAAGGCTGCGTTTATGTGCCATATGGGATTATTTCAGTTTCGGGTCATGCCATTTGGCTTGGCCAATGCCCCCAGTATTTTCCAGCAGCTAATGTCAATAGTGTTGAGCAAAATGGAGGGTTTTGCTGGCCTATTTGGATGATGTTTTGGTGTTCTCTGAAACACTTGAGGAGCATTTTGACCACTTGAAGCAGGTGTTAGGATGATTAAGGAGACATAGATTGAAGTTGAAATTATCAAAATGTTAGTTCCTGAAAGAGGAAACAAAGTATCTGAGATTTGTCATAAATGGTAATGGGATTAAGCCCTATCTGGACAAGGTAGAAGTAATAAAAGAAATGCCTGAGCCCAAAACGGTGAGGCAGGTAAGGGGGTTCATAGGAGCCATAGGCTATTACCAACAGTTCATCCCTGCATTTTCTAGACTGGCTACCCCTATGATAGCATTGACAAAAAAAGAATGTTAGGTTTTAAGTGGACAGATGACTGTTAGAAGGCATTCAACAGCCTGAAGGAGCAGTTGACTGCAATACCCTTATTAATGTATCCAAACCTATGATATTCTACATGGATGCTAGTAATCAGTGCATTGGAGCAGTCCTTACCCAACCACGCTTGGACAGGGATAGCCCAGTGTACTGGAGGAAGTACCAGTATACTTCCTATCCCATAGGCTCTCCAAAATGCAGCAGAGATGGCCAGTGATAGAGAAGAAGGAGGCATACACCATTAGTATGCCTTGCAAAAATTACATTACTACCTGAACGGGATAGTATTTACTATCAAGACTGACCACAAGCCTCTCCAGTACTTGCTGGAAGCTGAATGTACTAACAAAATGATCCAGCAAAGGGCACTGAAGTTGAGCAGGTACAACTGTACACATGTATTACCTCTACTGGTGTGGATTTGCTGTCAAGAATTTCAAACTGTTGGAGGCAGAATCCATAAGGGTAGAGCCAGGAGTGGATGATAGGACTTACCAGATACAGGCAATCAATTCCAATCAATTAAAGGACTAAACTTTGTTGGAGACTAAGGCTGAAGAGACCACACAAGTTGTGAGTGATCCTCCCTGGAAAGAAGCAATAAAAGAGTGACAGTGAGATAGTCACCCTCAGAGCAAAAATAGAGACAGGCAATACCTCTATGTATGCAGTTCATGACAAAATGCTATATTATCACCCAGGGAAGGATGAAGAGGTAAGGCTCAGATTGTATGTGCCTATAGGAGTGATAGCTGAAATATTGGTGCAATGTCATGAGAAACTGGGTCATGTGGGGATCAATAAAACCTATGATCTGATAGGGAGACCCTATTATTGGCCTGGGCTATATATTGAAGTCAGCAAATACGTATGGGGATGCGTGGTATGTCAGGCCCAAAGTAGAAGGCAGGAAAACTCCCTAGTTGGAGACAGATGTCCCCAACTTCCCCTTTGAGAAAGTGAGTATGGATGTGTCAGGACCATATAGAGAAACCCAGAGAGGAAATCTGTACATCATGAGCATAGTAGATTGGCTGACGGGTTGGTCTGAAGCATATACAATACTCCATCAGAAAGCCTATCAGTGTCTGACTTGATATTTACAGAGATATTTTCTTGTTATGGGACCACAGTACAACTGGTAACAAACAATGGAGCAGAGAATGTAAACAAGATAATGACCAAAGCCTTGCCAAGCCTGAAAAGAGTACACGTGACCACTTCCCCATATCATCCACAGAATAATGTGAAAGTGGAAAGATTTCATAGGACCTTGGGTGATATATTAGCTAAATTGGCAAGGTGATAATGTCAAGAATTGGACCTGTATTTGATGCAGGCCTTGGCAACAGGGAGGTTTACCACAAATGAGACCTCCAAGTTCTCACTATACTATATGCTGTTCAGGCAAGACATGGTCCTGCCAGTAGATAACCTGTTAAAGCCTCAAAGAAAGTACATGGAGGAAGAACACCACAGATTAATAATAGAACAGCAACATTAGTTGTTTACTCAGGCCAGAAGGAGGATAATAAAAGACACAAAAGAGGAATGAAACGGTGAATAAAGGAAGAAAGGAGGTAGAGTTATAGGTTGGAGTTTCAGTGTTCTACAAGATTCACCTGAGGGAAGGAAAATTGGACCAGAGGTGGGAAACCTATTATAGAATAGTAGAACAAACTGAACCAATGTCCTTTGTGATCTGGGACCAAATGGCAGGATGAGTAAAAAGAGCATATGCCAATCACCTCAAATTGGCTGAGGTAGATGACTGGAAAAGAACCAAACCAAGAAGCAGGAAAAGAATAATGAAGAAAGCAACCCTCATTGAGCCAGAAGAAATGGAAACAGATGAAGACACTGAGAAGGAAGAAAAATAAGCTAGTAGAAAGAGTTATAAGTAATACGAGAAAATTGCCAATGAATCAGCAGAAAGCAAAGGAACCAAGTGATAAAGACCAGGGTTCTTACTCAAAACCTCCTGAAGAGAAAGATAAACTGAGTGAGTGGGAAGAGGAGGATGAGATACCTCTTTCTCAACTCCAGAAACGATTCAGGGAAGAAAATAGGCTCATGGTTGAGCCAGAGTTACCCCTTAAGCAGAGACTGAGTGGCAGGAAACCCTGAATCCCACTAAAGAGAAATGCAGGTGAGAATGATGGGATGGATGGAAATGATGTCAGTGTACAATGATGCTGGGTTCATCCAGTAATTAACAGTGGGAGCTGGTTGGCAAGGATGGAGGTGTGGATAATGCATCATTAGCAACAGACAAATTTACTTATTGGTGCTGTTGTTTGTCTGCACAAAGGCCTATGTATGTCTATGTAGGTAGCATCAGTGAGACATGATCTTTGGACAAAAACACCACACCCTTGTCTGAAACCAATCAAACCTGCTGAAAGATTGACCAGCAAACAAAAATAAGTTGAAATTGAAGAATATAGAGAGGAAGAAATAGCAAAAGGAGAATAATTAAATATGATAGTGTGTAAACGCTGCATGGTTAGAAAAATAAAACAAGGATATCTTGTTAAACTTGCAGGAATGGCTGTCATGACGAGGCTGATACTACTGGTAATTATGATAGTGACAGGAGCTTGGAAGCACAACTGAAATACAATTTTCAGAAAAATGAGTGAAGTGACAGTGATGTGACCAAAATGCTTAGTCACTTTTGTGATAGATTTGAACCCCTACAAATTGCTGTTAATTAAATTGGCAAGTGGACTACTTAAGACAGCCAGAATGAAGGTAGTGGAGAATTATATCAGAGAGGAACAATACCTTAGATTACTGTACTCCCTGGAGCTGGAGATTTCCATAATAGAGTCCTGATGGAAAGGTATGGAAAATTATTCAGAAGGGATTAAGTTGTTACAGACAAGGAGGAAAAGAGCAGTAATCCCCATTGTTAAGTGTTCTGTTCAGAACAGCAACCAAAGCAGAAATTAAAATTATAAGGGAAAAGCTGGAAGGAGTGGAAAAGAATCAGAGAATGTTCGCCCAAGTGACACAAGGAAGTATATTGATCCTGAATGTGACATGATTAGAACTAGTAGAGAACAGAATAAGTATAAATGGGTTAATAAGTGATATGCAAACATTGACAATGATGAATGGACTTTATTCACATTTTTATAGTTATGTATGTTGGCTTGGAAAAGGAGTAATTCTTTCAGGAATGGAGATATTTGAAAAGATCTGGAGTGCAGATTTATATTTTGATAAGCTTCAATAGTGGCACTCTCAAAAATTTTCTTTGTTAGTTTCTCTTTTAATAAGTTTAACATTCTTTAGATTGAAGTTATGGTTGAACTTATTTCTATGTATGACTAATGCATTTGTTAAATTCTGCATAAGATCCTTTTTGTGTTCATAGATATGTTTTTTATATTTCTGCAAGTTTCCCCATTTATTGTAAGGAGCAGTTGTGACAATTTATTTTAGATATACCTGCTTCAGCATTATTATTGTTGTGGACATTTTTGGTTTGATCTTATCCATAAAAATTTTGGATGTGGTTGTAATTATTTTGATATTGTTAAGATTGGATATTGTTTTGTAAAGTAGATATTAAAGAGTTAGTAGATAGTGTTATATATCTGTTTTTATTTAGTTTATTGTTATTGTTAATCATGTCATTATCTTCTTTGTGTATTTTGTATATTAATGTTATGGATGAAATAATGAGGATATCAGAGATTTTTTAATGTATATATATTTCTTCTTCAAGTAAGTATTGGGGGCTGTAAATTCTTAATTCTTAGTGCTCTTAAATAAAAACCTATAATTATTCCAAATTTTATCCTGTTACTGTGGTCAGAATAGAAATTGATAAGGTCATTCTTATAAGTAGATTTTCTGTAAACCTGCAATTGAAGGTCATTATTAGTGCTATGTAGCATGATATTTAGGGAGGGTAAAGTTTTATTAGATTCAAAGGTAAAATCTATTCTAAGTTCAACATTATTAAGTTTGTTAACAAGATGAGGTAAAACTATGTCTTGTAGATATACTAATAGAGAATCATATATGTATTTAAAATAAGAATTTTGTGGTAAAATATTTTTGAAAGAACAACTTTCTAGAAATTCCAAAAATAGGCACGCCAAATGCCACTAAGGGGAGACCCCATCAGCAAGCCAAATTTTTGGTTTATAAAAATTGTTATTGAGGGTGAAAAAAATTGATTCATGATTAAATAGCACATTTTTATTATCTTATGTATAGGAAGATGTAATTTTATTTTTGTTAAGCCTGTTTTTAATAAATTTTAGGCATTTCTTTATGTGAACATTTGTATATAAAGATTTATATCTAAAATGGTCATATATTTGTTATGCCTAAGTTTTTTAATTTATTTAAATGATCAGAGTTTTTATATAGAAGGAGCTAACTGTACTAAGTGGAGTTGAAATTTTGGCTAGTGTGCCTGCTAGTTTATGTGTGACACTACCTATTCCTAATATAATGGATCTCATCAGGATATCTGGTTTATGTATATTTGGTAATCTGTAGGTATGGGTATTTTCAGGTAATGTTCAATGAGTTTTAACCAAGTTCTGTCTTCATTTTTTAATAATTTTTTATTTTTATAAATTTTTTATGTCTCTTTTATGACCTGGTGCACATACATTTATTTTTTCATAAATATTATCATCTGCTATCATCTTTTATATGTTATTGTCTATTATTGTCTTATATATATTTTCATAATTATTATCATATAAAAACACTTGGTGTACTTAGATTACCAAATTGGATTTGGGCATCAAGAAGTAAATCAAGTTCTTGTAAAAACTTGCCTCAATTTATGACAAATTTCACTATGTTGATAATTGCTTGTATTTCGTCACTAATTTCCAATTCCATGTTGGCCTATTCTCTGCTTGCTTGGTTGAATAATTAATTCGACAAGGAATTCTGACCGTTTCTTCATCGTGTCGATTTGAATATTCTCCATTAATAGCACGCTAGCCAAGCCCACTGTTGGGGCTGGATGGGTTGATGAATGGCCGTTTGACCGCCCTGCCCTCCCCCTCAGCACTGCATTCATTATAACTTGTTGCTTGGCATGAAATAGGTAAGCCTTATATTTTCGACATTGTCTTGTAAAGATTGTAGTCATCAAGCGAGCATTTTCTCTGTCCGTTTAAGTATGAACCCACTCTGCACTTGATTCCGTCTCCCTTGTGTATGTATATGTAATTCTTAATTTATTTGAAAATTTTTATTTTTTTATTTGTATTTTTGTTTTTATTTTTTTGCTTTTTCTTAACCGTCACTATTGGACCCCCTAACATATCTTATTTTAGAACTAACTATTCTAACCTAACTCGTAATATTACATTTTTTTTTTTAATATAGGTCAGTGGGAATTTAACTAAGTTAAAACTTACTGTTAGTGTATACAATACAATGTCATTCCTATCCCCCCTGCGACTATCCCTACTACATCTCCCTCTATTGTTTTGTCATCGTTGTATATATTATATGTAATAGGTGTAGGTAGGCTTTCCTACCGCCCGGTCTACATTCCTCCCCCCTCTATTGGACACGATTAGAGGCTCAAACCTTGTTTCGTGTTTAGGAAGGGGTTCCCGGATCTCTCTCTCTCTCTCTCTCTGGCCTCTGTACTGGTGCCGCTGTGTTTCTCCTGTGATGGGTGCAGTCTGTGGCATTGCCTGTTCATTCTGAGGGTACACAGTTGACAGTTCCCTGGTTGCTGTTCCCGACTGGTAGTTAGGAGCCCTAACTCTTGCGTAGCATCTTGAGTGGCCGCTCTGATCAACAGTTGCATAATATCGGGGTGTCTGCTGACTTCAATAGACGTCTGTTTACCTCTGCCCGTAACGAGTGTAAGCGTATCCTTGACGATGCCAAGTCACTATTTGCTGCTCAGATGAAGGAACATATTGCATCCCGCAAATTTGGCTCCAAAGATTATTGGCGCCTCTGCAAGAGCGTTCTGTACAATAACAAACCCTCCATTCCTCCCCTGTTCAATCAGTTTGAGGTCCTGACCACCTCTGCCGACAAGGCCGAATGCTTTGCTCAGAAGTTTTCTTCCAATTCAACGCTAGACTCTTCCGGGGTACCCTTGCCCAATTTCCCTCCCAGAACCGAGGCCCTCGTGAACGGATTGCACATAACCCGTCATCGGTATTAGGCATTATTTCTAACTTAGATCACCACAAGGCTACTGGTGGTGACGGGATACCAGCCATTGTCCTGAAGAAATGCGTGCCTGAACTGGCGCCTGCCCTCTCTAAATTATACAACCGCTGCCTCAAGGAGTCTTGTTTTCCTGACTGCTGGAAGTCCTCAATCATTGTTCATGTCTTTAAGAACTCTGGTGACCCCTCCGACCCTTCCAATTACTGTCCTATCAGTCTCCTACCCCTCTTCGGCAAAGTCTTCAAGGACATTATCAACACCGAAGTGATTAATCATCTGGTATCCCATGATCTGCTCTCAGACAAGCAGTATGGTTTCCATTTTGCCTGATCTACGGCCGATGTGCTTACGTCCATCACTGAATTTGTCTACCAAGCTATTCATAATAACGGTGAAGCTTGTGCCGTGGCCTTAGACGTCTCCAAAGCGTTTGATAGAGTTTGGCATGCCGGCCTTCTTCGCAAGCTCCAGGGTTATGGTATCACAGGTCGATTGTTTGACCTAATACAATCATTCCTGTCAAACCGGGAATTGAAGGTCATTCTCAATGGATTCATCTCCAGCTCCTATCCCACTAGCACAGGTGTTCCTCAAGGCTCCATCCTAGGCCCTACTCTGTTCCTCATATTTATAAATAACCTTCCTGACGCCATAGACTCCCAAGTCGGCATTTATGCTGACGACACCACAATTTACTCCTGCCTCAAACACAAATCTAGTGATGCTGACAAAGTTAACCTGGCAGTTCAAATTGAAAAGGACCTCCAATCGGTTGTAAACTGGGGCGAGAAATGGATGGTTAACTTTAATGCCTCTAAAACAAAACTGCTCTCTATTAACCACCACAAGGATCCATCCCTGCATCCCATTAGAATGTCTGAAGACCAACTTTTCGAGAGCTCCTCTCTGCGGCTGCTCGGTCTCACGCTGTCCGCTGATCTGAGATGGAACAAATACATCGAGTCAGTTGCATCATCCACCGCAAGGAAAGTTGGTTCCCTGTGCCAAGCCAGGAAATTTTTCTCCCCGGAATTGATCCTCCAAGTCTATAAATCGACCATTCGCCCTTGCATGGAGTATTGCTGCCATATATGGTCTGGAGCCTCAGGGTTCTTGATAAGATCCAGAGACGGATATGCAATGTGATTGGCCCTGATCTGTCATCTCGTCTGCAGTCACTCTCTCACAGACGCGATGTTGCCTCGCTCTGTCTTTTTTACAAGTACTTTCACGGTAACTGCTTTCACTTGTCCCTAGGCCTCATGAATTTAAACGTCCTACGAGGCTGGCATCCCATTCCCACCATTTCATCATTGAAACTGTTAGATGTAGACGTCTCTTCTACTCCAATAGCTTCATGTCTCGTACATCTCGCCTGTGGAACTCCCTTCCCTATTACTGTTTCCCTGACAAATACAATCTCCAACGGTTTAAGTGTAGCATCAATCGACATCTCCAGTTGATCTATCCACTTCCCTTCTCCACATCCTTTCACCTTTCATTCCTATCTGCTATCGCTCCAAATCTTCTGTAACCCCCTTGCCTTGATCGATCCACTGTCTTTCTCTTTCTCCACATCCTCTCCTTTACCACTCCTATCTGCTCTTCCTCCAACCCTTCTATAACCCCTTGCGTGATAGTGGCCTCCAGCCTTGCTTGGGGTGATACGCTTAAAAAAACAAAAATGTGTATGTGAAGCGGTTGTAGGAAATTCAGTCATTTAGGTTTTTTTTATTAATAATATGAACATCTGAATTCCAAACAATAATAAAATAAAAATAAAGAAAACATGGTCTCATGCCTGTTAAATAAATCATTTGGATTTACAAAAATATGTACATGAATTCAAAAGAGTCAAAAAGGAGTAAAAATAGTTTTTAGTTGAGTTAAAGTCTTTGGGTAGTTGGTATACAGAAAAAGATGTACTTTAGAAAAGATCTTTAGTCGTTGGTCCACCATAAAAAGCTGTGGTTGAGAAAGGATTTGATCATCAGCAAAGATTCACTGACCACTCCTGCTGTTGGTAATGACAATTCATTTGAAGTTACCAACACGTTTCTCTGGAAGCTGGAGACAGTTACATCTCTGCTTACTGAAAATTGAAATCTGTGGGTTTTTATAAGAAATATTTCTCAAAAGTTGACTTGAGAAAAATAGTGTTTTAGTTTTCTCTGACTGATCAAATTTTTCACATGGTGATGTTAATTTCTAACCAATAGACACTTTAATTTAAATGGTTTGTGTTGTATGGTGAAATATTTTTGACATGTTTGAAATATTGTCTGTTATTGAGCAGAAAATAAGGTTTGGGCGTGTTTTAATATGGTATTTATGTGGGTATGTAATTGTGTTGGATTAGGGTAACTGAGATCCTTTGTCAGGTAGGATCTTACCTTGTTTTGTGTGAGACTGATCCCATTCCTGTCTCAACAACTAAAAACACATTTATATATTTCTTTCACTTGGTTTTTCAGTTTTCTCTACCTTTCTTACTTCATGTTTTGTCCTTCACACTAATATTATTATAATTATTTTTATATATTTCTAAGTCAGGAATCCGGTATTAATCTTTGTTACCAAAGTATAATAATTGTATATACAAACAAGCAGAATAATAGTATACACATTTTATTTGTAGTACAACGCCATATATTTCTGAAGAGTGTAATAGTTTGAATAAATCTTAAAAAACTCTGTTTTATTTAAATAGTGCTTTATGATTTCACATAGGTCACTTGCATTTCATTGTAAAATCCTGTAATTTAGTAATTGTGAATGGTGATTACAATATTAACATTAAGTGAACTCTAGAATACTTCAATATCTTATCTGCAATAAACAGCTTAATAAATGAAACAGTTGATTAAATATAGGAGGCATGGTAGAGTAATGGATAGCATCTTGGATTGAGGAAATGGACAGCCACGTTCAAATTCCAGGTGAGTTCGTTACATTCACTTATGTGCAAATACTCTTGGGAAATATATGAATCCATGTCTTCTCCCAGCTATATATGTAAATAGTAAGAGAGCCTGAGTCCTATAGTCTTAGGTGGTGACTGGTCCAAGAGGAGGACAAATCTGAATACAAAAGTTCTATGGGTTAAATAGCCTCATCAATCCACAATTGGCCTAATGTGTTAAGTACAGGAACACTCCCAAAGAAAGTCAATCAGGGAGACGTCCACCAACAAGTGAAAAGACGCTGAATTTGAATTATTAAATAAATGTGTGTGTACGCATATGATGCAAGAGAGAAAGAGATAAAAGTTCTCTTCAAACATATTCTAAAATATTTTCCTTTTATTATGGATTATAGACATGAGAAAGGATAAAATATTAACAACATGAAAAACACTAAGAACAATATAAACAAAATTTAAAAAGTTGATGACTTCTTCAATTTCTAGACAGTTTTACTTGGCTCATTTGTAATATCATTTTATCAATAATTCAAATGAATACTGTAAATTTCACATGTCTTTATGATGAGAATAAATTTTACCTGTTGGTGCAGAACCAACACTTGCAGACAAAAGACCAGAATAGATTCCACGAAAGCCACCAGATGACCAAAAGCCTTTCTGACTCTGTAGGCGCGTACGTATTGTATCAAGTGGAAATAATAAAATATCAACTGAAGTTCCAGCAGCACCACCAGCCTGAAATAATTACAAAGAGAATCAGTGAAATGCATTCAAATTATTTGTTACAGAAGGGAGCAATAAAAGCATACATGTTTAATAAGAATTTCAGATAAGTTTTTTTTTTCTACTCTAACTTATGAAACAGAGAGAAAGACTCAGATTTTACTACATAAAAACGTGCAAGTATGAATGAGTTATAGAGAGTGACTGAATGGAATGTGTGGTGTTGTGTGCTAGTGATGCATTGACTTTGCATGAATGTTATATATATATATATATATATATATATACACAGACATTTTATATATATATACACACACATACATATTATACATATATATATATATATATATATATATATATATATATATATACACAGACATTTTATATATATATACACACACATACATATTATACATATATATATATATATATATATATATATATATACACACATACATATTATACATATA
>OZ038478.1:134707119-134792119 GCA_964036315.1 Acanthosepion esculentum
CAGACGCCAGAACATGCAGTGGATCAGACATATTTTTTGTCTACTCCAAATATCAGGAGAATGATGCTGAATCCAATAGACATATTTCAGATGACTTCAAACCAGAGACCCCAAGAAGAATATGGAGTGATGAGATGAGTCACCAGATCACTCTAAAAGGAATGCAGATTGAATAATTCAAGGACATGCAGAAAATCGAGCAGAATATGAAACACCAATCAGATAAAGTATCTTCCATTTCAAACATATATTATTGAATTTCATCCTCTAAGCTTTGACAATAACTGCTAAAGGAATATGCCTTTAACAATTTTGATCTGTTTTCTTTCATGTTATTTAATGTGTTACCTGTATAAATAATTTTTTGTTCAATTGTCTCTCTTTGTTCATCGAGCCATGACCTTGTAGGGGAGGTTTAAAATTCCCATATTTTGCTAAAAGTATAATCGCAAGTAAGCAATTTTGCCAAACATAAAAGCAATTTCACTAAACAAAAAAAAGCATAGTTTAGAAAATGATACTGATTTTAATTAGGAATTGCTGAGGGAAACTAAAAACTTGAATGAAAGATCTTTTTTTAAAGAGGAGGAAGCCATTATTAAAAATATTCAGGGAGAAATTCGAACTTTGGATTGTAAAATTGAAGAAATTCATATCAAAGCCAACCTGAATAAAGGTGGTTTAAATAATGGTTTGAATAAAGGAAAGAATTTAGCTTTTGCATCAGTATTAATGATCAACTAGCTGTTATTGAAGGATCTGTCCGAAAATCAGGTATTCCTTAAAGCAGTGAAGCTAGTTCCTTTGCAAATAGTCATCCAATGATCTCAACTCCCAAATTACAGTGTGCAACTGGATCAATCTATCTAAATTTGAATTTAAAAATTTCATAGCACAATTTTTATAATTGTACCAATTCCATCAATTCCAATAAAGTAAAGCTGGGCCTCTTGAAGAGTTATTTATTTTTTTGTTTGTTTGGGGTTTTATGGCATATCAACCACTATGGGTTATTTAATGCCAGATCCAGTATTTACTAGATATATCAAAAACGTATAGTTGGCAACATCATTGTTTCAAAAACATATAGCTGGCAACATCATTGTTTCAAAAAAATGTATCCCTCTCAACATCATTGTTTCAAAAAAAATGTATCCCTGGCAAAATCACTGTTTCAAAAACGTATAGCTGGCAACATCATTGTTTCAAAAACGTATAGCTGGCAACATCATTGTTTCCCATCACATTTTAGGGGTAAGGTGTTAGTATATTTAGTGTAGGGTTTGGGAGGGAAAGTTAATTGTAAGTTTTGGTGGTTTTGGGATGGGTTAGATGTGATGGGGCATGACATGACCAGCCGATTGATCGGATCGACGGCCTTTTGGTTGGATGTAGTATATCATCATACCCAGGATGCGGATGTAGTTTATCGTCATACCCAGGACGCGGATGTAGTTTACCGTCAAACCCAGGACGTGGATGTAGTTTATCGTCATACCCAGGACGCGGATGTAGTTTATCGTCATACCCAAGACGTGGACACACTTTGGGATTTCACTATTTTCCCATAGCTGGGACCCTAACAGGTGCTACCACCCCGGGTCAGGGTGGACCTGGGAACATCAGCAATTAAGAGGTGGTTCCACGCTTCCCCAAAACCTCCTGATCAGAGGCCTTGCTGTTGGATGTAGTTTATTGTCTTACCCAGGACTCGGATGCAGTTTAACGTCATACATAGGACGGAAGAGTTATTTACCATCACATCTTAACTTAGAAGAAGACAATTACGAAGGGGGCTATAAATTTATTAACGAAAGAATTTTTGGATGTTCCTTTCATAATATCTTCAAGCAAATAATAACCAGTTTCCTAAATACAGCCCCTATTTTGTAACTGTTAAACATTATCTAGCTGATGTGAGGGTTGATATGACAGAATCAATAACTTTGTATAATACAGATTTTTTTTGGAGGAAGACATTCCTGGATTCAAACTTGTAAGTCACATCATATTTGATAAGCTACAAGATAATTTAAGGTGAGAATTCCCACAAAAAGCAATGTACAGAGTGGTCCGAAAGTCGTGTCACCCCTATATAATATAATTTTCTATTTCAATGCTCTGTGCGGTATTGAGTTTTAAATGAACGATACCAGAATATCCATTAGTTGAAGAATGCCATTCGGAGAGCCTTTGCAGCAATCAACAAATTATCACACAGGACATGGAGCCGCATCATTTTGTGTCACTATGATGTTCATACAGACTTTAGTATCCTACCTTTAATTTAACAATATTTTATTTGTGATCTAATTCTATTGGTTAGAAAACGTTCCAATACATTTCCTATGTCACAGCATGCAATCGACCAAATCTGTGCAAAAAGTGGATCACAGAGTTAAAATCCTACCTTACTATTTCTCTGTATCCTCATTGGTCAATTAATCCTAATATCATGTTCTCACCTATGTCAGTGCAGTTGACCTGTCCAAATTGGCAACAAGGCCTACGTATTATTCAAAACCATTTTTCTGCCAAAATCAAAAATGCTCTCTGGAGCCTATCACATGACCATGTTGGTTATAAATACATAGTAAATCTTCACTCTTCCTCTTTTATCTTCTCTTGTCTACCAACCATGTAGTCCAGCAGAGAATGATCGTGTCTCCCTCTGTGGAGAATGCTATGACACACACGCATACATACGAATATTGAACATCCCTGAACTAATCTCATTCATTCCTAACATAGAAGATTATTCAACTTTACAATTTTTGTCTCTTGTCAATATTCACCAGTGAGAAATATTACTTCAAAATCCTCTGATGATAAAAGTTCTTACCAACATATTCTCAGCTTTCTAGAATTCTTTCACTCATTCAACTCTCTTTGGTAAACAACTTAAGTGGCAAGTTACTTCAACTTATTTATGCTAAATTTTATTCAAAAGTTTAAAAACTTTAAATTACATTTTAGTACAAACACAACTTCTTGATATTGCAAATGAAGAATACAATTTTCTCTCAGTCAACAAGTTTCTTTGAATTCTTCTTACACTGAATTTCAGCCTCCAACACCTTATCAAAAAAACATTCTTTCCATTGAAATTTACTATTATTTTATGAGCTGAAATTTTTTCTATGAGTCCAGATAAAAAAATTTATTTTCCTTGAAGTCTTTTTCTTTTGTGCCATGTGTGATACATGCTTAGGCAATCATGTAACTTTTGATACATGACTGACGAAGCAGATTTTTTTCCCGCAGTAGGTTGCCATTTCTTTCTGCAGTAGACCAGTTGCCATCCAAGGCTATAGAACCCAGTCTGTCCTGCCATTTACCCATATCTGGGGGAGAAGAAGAGGAGGATTCATACCTTTTCCAAGGTTATTAGCACGTAAGTGAATGTAATTCTTAGCTAATTCAAATAACAGTTAAAGGGAAATAACTCCTGCTGTATAATTTCAACTCACTATATAAAAATCACACACTTGATTGCTTTTTTGTATTGTACAGTTAAAAGAAGGAAGATTGTTTATTGTTATAAAACAGTTTTTGTGTTGCGTATATTATTTTATATTTTGTGGTATTTTGCGTAAATATAAATTCGAGAGGTCACTTCAACAAACATACCTCAACAAGACCTTCTCGATGTGTGACAGCGTCAATAAAATGAATAAAAACTTTTATTCACTTATTCAAAAAGCACATGTACTGGATTCCTTTTAGTTTTATTATAAAAGGAATCTAGTACATGTGCTTTTTGTATTACTGTTACTTGTTCTTCTATTGTCCTCACTGCTTTGGTGACAAGACTTTCGAACTACTCTGTATTTATATTTTTGTCAACAGTGCTTCTTTCAGACAAGAACTGACATGTTTTATTTTATATCAATTTGAATTAAAAACCAATGAGTTCGTTTTTTTCTGAATCAATTTGGTAAAAGTAGTTGAAATTTTTGACATTCAATCTTATGAAATAGAATAAAAAAACAGAACCAACAGAATAAAAAATCTTTCCAGATTTATTATTTTTTTTTTTTTTATACCGTTTACCAATTTGTTCAGGTAATCCGAGCTGACTCCATTTTAACCCCAAAGCAAATGAAAAGATGCCACCTACCCTACAGTAACTTCACCTCTAACTTATTTTTTGGTTTCGTCAGCAGAACTAAAAAAGAAAAGGTTATTAGTTTAATAATCAAAACCAATTACTAAATTATTTTTCAAGCACAAATTCTAGGAATAACTACAACTGTACAATTTATTTATTTTTTACGGTTTCAGAACCTTGTAATTTTTTTTTTAACTTAGCATAGCAATGTGTAAATGAAGAAAATATGACATCTAAACGTATTTAAAAGTTAATCTTTTATTTAAAATCAAAACTCAAAACACAATTTTGTTTGCTCACCGGGTGCGAACACTTCCTCCTCTACATTTCATTCGTGCAACATCGGCGGTGCAAGTTGAAAACAAATTCCTTGTTCAATTTATGCAGCAATCCACACATGCAGTACTCGTACGAACTTTTTTAACTAATTTGTTGACGTACTATGGGTGACATTTGATTCTCAAGTAACCTTTAGCATTTTATTGACGATGGAAAAGTAATAAAAACCACTAAGTAAATTATATACTTTTTTTCCTCTCTCTCTCTCTCTCTCTCTCTCTCTCTCTCTCTCTCTCTCTCTCTCTCTCTCTCTCTCTCTCTCTCATATGATGCACAGACGACAGGTTTTTCGCATTCTATATTGGGCCGTCGGAGCAGTTAACATCCTCTTTAGTGTAAGAGACAGAAGACCCCGCTTCTAGAAAATTGATCGGGTAAAAGCTGTATCAATTAATTAGTAATAAATGTATGCCTTGGAGTTTGTAAGTTTCAGTCTATCTGTGGATTCACGCTACCCCCCCTTCATTTTGACGCACGCGCGACATTTTCACCCCTTCCTCTCACTTTCGGCCGGTTATAGTAGTAAACCGTTGTCTTAGCCGAAGATGAGGAAGAATTCATTTTTTTCGCGCGCTTTTGCGCTGACGTCACGGCAATTTGGCTTTTTCAAATTAGTCGCCCTGTGGTCGTCTGACCATCGGCACGGGCTGGCTCACTTGTCTCTCGCCGGTAACAACATATATACTGACAGACATTTTATTCGGTAAAACCTTGCCTAGACCTCATGGCTCGACTCGGTATCTTAACGCATACGACACGGTCGTCACTTTGCGATGACAGATTTTTTCGTCCCGAGGCTAACATCTTTATAGAGCTGCCAACTTCCAGGAACTTTCAAAAAACTTCCAACCTGATGAACAAGCATTTTTCATATTCTTCGAACTGTACTTTCTGAACCTGTTACTTTAAAAAGAATTACATACACTCACAATTATAAACTCTTGCAGTGAGTATTTTTTTCCTTGCCGTATGTTATGCATTACAACAGACTTTCTGAACTCTTCTTCCTGAAGAACTTTTTCCCGCTTGGATTTAAATTTTGGCGCGGAATTTTATCTTGTCAACTACCTTATTTCCAGTATCTTACTGAAGGTCTTAACTCGAGACAATTAAATTTCAGTCACTACAATATTTCCAGTACCTTACTGAAGACAATCTACTTGGCCTCTTTTTCAACTACATTTTCCAGTACATTTACTGAAGGTCTTCATTGAAGACAAACTACTTGTTAAACTCTAATAAAATTTATATTTGTTCTTAACCTTTTGTTGTTTTGCCTGTCTACTTCTTTTCACTTTGTACGTTTGTACGGTGGAAAGAGCACGTCTTATTATTTTCTTTTACTTTACTTTGATTGTGGATTCGGTAGTAGTGTGTAGTGTCTGGCACAAGGCCTTATTTTCGTAAGCCAGATCTGCACCGCTATCGGGTCCGCAACATATCTATGTGTTGTGGTAGGATCCACCTAATTTGCATAGTGGAGTACCGACTATAATATGGTTGGTACCGGGAAGACATGAGAGGCGAATCTCTTGATTCGCCTCTCCGATACAGGCCGGTCGCAGGGATTCGTCCCTGCGCTGGTAGTATCGCGGCTACGTCTGACTAGCTATGACCAGCTCTGACCAGCTTGGAGAAGCTATGACCAGCTAAGACCAGCCATGACCAGCTATGACTAGCTATGACCAGCTAAAGACCAGCTTGGACAAGCTAAGACCAGCTAAAGCCAAAGCACTGCGGCCCGGGTGAAAACTCGGGTCTATTCCCTCTCCCTTCCCACGTTAAACCCCGACCTTGTGTCACAACCTGGCCCTGTGGGAGGTCAAGTAAATCAAGAGATTCAACTAGAGACTCTGCCCGACTGCGACTTAGTCAACACATTCTCCAGGAACGGTCTTCCCAGGAATATACAAAAGACTATATGTAAATATTGTGTACACTTTCTTGTTTCAATACATTTTGTTCTAAGTACATTTTGTGTTGCATTATTATTCCATGCATTAGTCAAGTTTCAACAATGGCGACGAAATAGAAAGAACCATACGAAAAAAAAAGAATTAATAATTGAGAGTTTTCAACAATTGGGACAAGTCATTGAAGAACCCAGGCTGAAAAAAAAAATTATTAATTAAAAGTCCAACATTTAACGTAACGACGAAGGATTCTGAACTTCTGGATATGTAGAACTCGTTAAAGGACGACTAAGCATAAAGGAACGTTCACTCAGAAAATTTTGAATGGTGTCGTAAACGAATAACGGTGATTTTAATTTGGAAAAATTATCTACAACGAGACACCCGCTAAAAAGAAAAGAAAAAAAAACTGGCCGACTACAAAACATGCATGGATTTAAAAGGCGCACAAATACACCGTGTCGACTTTGAAAGGTAACGAACTTTAAAAAATTATTTTTTTTGTTTGTTCAACAATATAGTGACGAATTACCTCTGATAATAAAATCAGAAGTTGTCATTGAAATACGCGAACAGAAGTCGAAAACGAAAAAAAAAAAAAATGTCCGACGGTCTCTGTTCACAAAAAAAAAAAAAAAATACCAAAGTTGATTATCACGGGCGTGAATGTAAAAGCAAGACATAAAATAAAAAAGTCGTACGTTGTTTCGATTTTCTGGTCACCTTATATGATATCCGTGGATACACAAATTAAAAGTATATTCCTTGTTGCATGAACACTATCAGCTAAAGATGAATGAATTATCCAAAGTCATATCTGAATTATTCAAATCCCAGCAGTTGAGTCAACAACGTCAGCATGAACAGTTTGCCTTATTAATAAGGGAACAACAGATAGCACAGCAAAAATATCAAGAAAAGCAAGATGAAAGACAGCAAAAATATCAAGAACAGCAAGAGGAAAGACTTTTAGAAATTCAAAAGTTAACACTGAAGAAATTAAACAACTATCAGGCAAATGAAGGAAATTCTTCATATTCTAATAACACCATATTTAATTCGCTGGAAACTTTCAACTATGTGCCAGACGAAGAAAAAACGTTTGAAGCGTACTTTAAACGATATGAAGATATTTTCTACACAGACTGTGAAAACTGGTCGAATTCAAGAAAAGTCAGTCTATTACTAAGAAAGCTAGGTACAGCAGAACATAGCAAATTTGTAGATTTTATTCTACCGAGAAAAACAACTGAATTGGAATTCTCGGAAACAGTGAAATTGCTAAAAGAGCTGTTTGGAGCAAATATGTCGCTTTGGCATAAGCGATGGTTATGCATGAATGTCTCTAAATCCGACGATCAGGATTACTTAACATATGCATCTATAGTGAATAGACATTGTGACAATTTCAGATTGGCAGAGATTACGGTTGAAGAATTCAAGTGTTTAATTTTTGCTCAAGGACTGGTATCCAGTAAGAGTGCCGAAATAAGACGTAGAGTTTTGTCTAAACTCGAATCTGAACAAAACCTTACCCTGCAAAAGTTAGCAGAGGAGTGTCAACGGGCCGTAAGTTTAAAGAAAGAGTCTAAAAAAATCGAAGAAGCTGGCATTGCTTATATTAAAAAAATAAAAAAACAGTCAAATTACCCATCAGCAAAAAATTGGAGTAAAAATTCGGCGTATTTTAAAAATAGACAAGAAAAATTAAATAAAAAGAACGAGGATGGAAAAAGGGTCCCACCATATAATTGCAGACGTTGTAACGAAAGACACTGGGAGGTAAATTGCCCATATAGAAATAAGAAATGTTTCGTGTGCCACAAGAATGGTCACAAAGGATCGTGTTGTAAAACGAAAAAATTCAATAGCCGAATTAGACAAACAAATTCGAATATCAAATCAGATAGAGATTTGAGGAAATATGTGACGACTGAAATATTTAAAAAGAATATCAAATTTCAACTCGATTCGGGGTCAGATTTAACAATAATGAACTATAAAACAGGGAAAATTTTAAAAAGGCCTACAATAATGAAGTCAACGAAACTCGCTCGAACGGTAACTGGAAAGGAAATTAACTTCGAAGGCGAGGTTGTACTTCCCATGAAATTGAACGGGATCGTTAAAAAAATAAAAGTTTTCATTCTGAAAAATGGAGAAAACTTGATGGGTACAGATTTTATTGAAACATTCGAATTGTGGGATAATCCGTTAAACTCATTCTGCAGAAAAGTAGAAAGTAATACGCAAACAAGACAGGACATTAAAGAAGAATTAAAGAAAAAGTTTCCGGAAACCTTCACACCTGGTCTTGGAAGATGTAACAAGTTTGAAGCTAAATTTGAATTAAAGGAAAATACTATGCCAATTTTTAAAAAGAAACGTAACGTGCCTTTCGCAAGTGTAGAGAAAATTAACGAAGAACTTGATAGGTTGGAAAAAATGGGAATTATTTCGAAAGTAGAATCTAATCCATGGGCTGCGCCGATTGTGTGCATAAAAAAGAAATCAAACCAAATCAGAGTCTGCGTTGATTTTTCGACAGGGTTGAACTAGGTAATTAAGGACTACCATTACCCGTTACCGAGTCCGGATGAGATTTTTAACAAGCTAAATGGCGGAGTGATATTTTCAAAAATCGACTTATCAGATGCCTATCTCCAAATTCCCGTCGAAGAGAAATGTTCGAAGTTACTAGGGATAAACACGCATAGAGGTTTATTCAAGTACAACAGGCTTCCTTTTGGTATTAAAGTGGCACCAGCCATTTTTCAACAAGCTATGGACGTCATGTTGAATGATTTAGACTTTGCGTGTGCCTACTTAGATGACATCATAGTAAGGAGTGCAAACGTCGACGAACATCGAGAGCACCTCAATCAAGTATTTAAAAAGATTCAGGACTTTGGATTTAAAGTCAAAGAATCAAAGTGCGAATTTGATTTAGAGGAAATTAAGTATTTAGGTCACATAATCAACAAAAATGGCAGATTTCCAGATCCGGAAAGGTCCATTGCGATTAGAGACATGCCGACGCCCACTAATGTGGCGACGTTACAGAGTTTTCTGGGGCTCGCAAACTATTATCAAGCGTTCATTAAAGGAATGTACAATCTAAGAGCTCCGTTGAATGAACTACTAAAAAAAGACAAGGCATGGGAATGGACGGTAGAATGTCAGAAAGCCTTTGATGAAATAAAGAAAATGCTTACGTCCGACCTCTTTTTAACCCATTACAATTCAAAACTTGATATTGTAGTGGCAAGTGACGCTAGTTCATACGGGGTAGGAGCGTGTATTCAACACATAATGCCAGATGGTTCTAGAAAACCAATTGCACATGCTTCGAGAGCATTACTCCCAGGAGAACGAAGTTACTCACAGATAGAAAAAGAGCGCTGAGTATCATTTTTGCCATAACAAAATTTCATAGATACATCTACGGCAGACATTTTATGTTAGAAACGGATCATAAACCTCTGATCACTATTTTTGGTTCAAAGAAAGGGTTACCCGTTTAAACGGCAAATCGACTGTTAAGATGGGGAACCATTCTTCTCAATTATGATTTTCACATAAAGCACCTATCATCCAAAAATATAATTCATGCGGATAATTTATCAAGACTCGTACCGAGTCAAGGAGAAAGATTCGAAGAATCAATTATTGCAAATATCAGAGCAGATTATGAGGTGAAAAGCATGGTAAACAACATTGTAAGAGAGCTACCGGTTACATCAAAGGAAATCAAAAAAGAAGCTGAAAGCGATGATTTCATTTTAGAAATAAAAAGCAAAATGGTAGCAAATGACCAAAAAGTGCAGGAGATTTATTCAATATGTGACGGAATTTTATTATATGGTGAGAGAGTAGTAGTACCAAAAAAGTTCCAGAAAAGAATCCTACGGGACTTTCATATGGGTCACCCGGGGATTAATAGAACAAAAAGCTTAATGCGAAGCTTTGTATATTGGAATGGAATGGATGTGGATATCGAAAACATGGTTCATCGATGTAAAGGGTGTGCGTTAGCAGCTAAGGCACCACTTATAGTACACAAACCATGGCCCAAGACGGATCATCCGTGGACAAGATTACACATTGATTTCGCTGGTCCAGTAGAAGATTATTACTACTTAATAGATAGTTTTACAAAATGACCGGAAGTACTACGCTGCAAAAAGCCTACGTCCAATACCACAACAACTTTTTTGCATGAACTATTTGCACGGTTCGGTGTGCCAGAGTGTATTGTGAGTGACAATGGTACACAATTCCCTTCTGAAGAATTTAAGGAATTTTGTGAGTTATATCAAATTAACCACATAACGACGGCGCCGTATCATCCGAGATCCAATGGACTCGCAGAAAGATTTGTCAATACGTTAAAGCGCGCTCTGAAGAAAGCCTCAGGAGTTCCAACGGAAAAGGCGCTTCAGCAATTCCTACAAGTATACAGAATCACGCCAAACCAGAGAACACAAGCAAACATGGCACCAGCTGAACTAATGTTCGCTAGGAAAATTAAGTCAGTGTTTGACAAGCTTTTGCCAGGAAAAAATAGAGTACAGAATACTATGTATACAGCTAGAAAAAGATACACCGCCGGAGAGAAGGTGTTTTTCAAGTGCTACAGAAACAACGTTGAGTTCTGGGAGCGAGGCATAGTGGACAAGAGAATCGGTGACCTGATTTACATAATTAAAGGGCCGAAGAATACTCATAAAAGGCACCAGAACCAACTTAAAAAATGTTACGTTCTAGAGCATGAAGAGAGTATACCGGATGAGGAGGAAGATCCCATTGATGTAATGTATGATATTTTTCAAGTAGAACCTCCGCAGAATACTCCTGAACCGAGAAGATCCGGTAGGAAACGAAAGTTCACGGACCCATTGGACGTGAATCCAAAACGGAAAAGATATTAAAATTAAGCGGATTGACATATACATATGAAGTATGCAAATGGGATCTACAAAGAAATAGCCATAATCATCATCCCATATAGGAAGCCAGTTGAAATCCAAAAGGGATTCCAAGGCTTGGGAGGGGGTGTTGTGGTAGGATCCACCTAATTTGCATAGTGGAGTACCGACTATATAAATATAGTTGGTACCGGGAAGACATGAGAGGCGAATCAAGAGATTCAACTAGAGACTCTGCCCGACTGCGACTTTGTCAACACATTCTCCAGGAACGGTCTTCCCAGGAATATACAAAAGACTATATGTAAATATTGTGTACACTTTCTTGTTTCAATACATTTTGTTCTAAGTACATTTTGTGTTGCATTATTATTCCATGCATTAGTCAAGTTTCAACACTATGCTGACTGATTACCTTTTTGTATTGTGAAGTATTTTCCGCTCTATGTAATGACTTTTGGTATGGATCTGATACTTTGCTGATAGAATTTTTTTTTTTTACTGCATCTTCTCGTACGAAAAAACGTATTCACAGGTATACAGATTTGTTTGTGTGTAATGTGTTTGTGTGAATTTCAATTGCGACATCTTATTTTTTTTTAATTCTTGTATGAAATACGATGTACGGTTAGAGTTTTATGTCATTTACAAAAACTTGTCCTGGTAATGATAAGGGTGTACCGGAGACTATTTCAGTTGGTGTGCAGCCAAGGTATTCTTTAATAATTTTCTTTATAGAGTACGTCCACTAAAAATCCATTAGCACATGAGTGGTATGCTGTGGTCTTAATGTACTTTGCCCCCAGCAAGTTGCTGAATTCCTGAAAAAGAGATGATTGGAATTGTATGCCACGTCAGTGGTGGTAACATTGGGTACTCCGAAAATAGAAATCTAATCTTTTAAAACAGCGTTTGCGATTGAAGTTGTTGATGTGTCTTGCAGTGCAATTGCGGTAGGCCAACGTGAAAATCTGTCAACAATAGTTAAGGAATAACCTTGACAGCTCGATAGGGGACCCACGATGTATAAGCGGATGTGCTTAAATCTTGCATCAGCGTTGCTGAAAGTACCTATTGGTGTTTTAGTATGACGTTGTATTTTGTTCTGACATTTTAGGCATGTTGATGTCCAGTTTCTAATGTCTGATGCCATTGTAGTGGATCTAAGAAGGATGAGTGAATATTTAAGATTGTGCTGCAAATAAAATATGCAATATCCATAAACATAAATTATAAGAAATGGCCAAATGGTAACGATATTCAATCAAGAGAAAAATACATGTTTGAAACAACAGATTAAATTTTATATACACAATTTACAATTGCTTTGTTTGTAATGATGTGTGCAAAAGTATAGAGAAAAAGTTCTTTGCTGTTTTGGAAATGTTCAATGTCTAAAAAGTTGTCTGCCTTTGATTTAAAGGTTGAATTTAACTTGAAAGATATTAAGTGAAAATGTTTGTTGTATGAATTTTCCTAATCTCTCATAAAGAAAGTTTGTTTCTTTGGCGGCAATTTTGACACATAATTCCTGTATGTATCTTTGCGTGTGTGAGTCTCAAAATGCGACGAAAATTCGTTTGCTGATTCTATTTATAGTTTTTTTAACAACAAAATCGGTTCCAGAGGCTTGATAGCTTGTTGCGAATTTTTCTGAGAAATGCGTGGACGAGTTTTTTATTTTTTAGCCAATAGGATTTCTTGAAACATTTAAATTAGGGATGAATTTGAGAAATATTTTTTATGTCAGTTGAGCCTATTTTTGCACAAATTTTGACTGTTTTGTTATGGAAATTTCTCGAAGCTTATTTTTATTTAACAACCAATGAAATTCAAGAAAATGTTTGAAAATTGAAATGAGGGTTACTAAACTATGTTTGGCCAAACAAAACGTTTGTTTATAATTTTTACAGTGGATCGCTTGCTTGGGCGTGAAAGATTGTGACGGTCTTGAGATATTTGTTTCTTCAGTGTGGGTGGGATGTATGGTCTACTATTGGTTAATGTAGTGTCACAATAAAGTGTTTTATTACCGAAAGGAACTGGAGATTGTTTCAATGTTAAATAGGTATTCGATAATACTTATGTAGAGTAGAGTCAGATTTCTGTTCATCAGAAATTAAATCATGACTTAATGTATCGTCAGTAATCGCTGTTATATCTGTGCGTGACAGTGCATCATCCACAATATTTTGTTTCTCTTAATATAACGAATGTCTGTTGTGTACTGAGAAATAAAATCTAAATATCTAATTTCTCTAGGGTTGTATTTGTCTGCACTACAATTCATGGCATGAGTGAGGGGCTTGTGATCTGTGTATATCGCAAAGTTTCTACCTTCGAGTATGTGTCTAAACTGTTTAATTGCTAAATATACAGCCAACAATTCTCTAGAAAAGGTGTTATAATTTATTTGTGTCTTGGTTAATTTTTATGAGAAGGAAATAGGTTTTCTTACTGAATCTATTTCCTGTTCAATTACAGCTCCTATTGTCGTGTTGGATGCGTCCGTAGTGAGGAAGATGGGTGCATTTTCGTCGTTGCTGATATGTGTTTAGTAGTTTGTAAATGCTGATTTGGCTGTATTGAAGGTATGAAGTGCATCCTGTTGTAGAGTAATGTTTTTTTTTTCTCTAACAGATTAGTCAAAGGCAGAAGTATAGTTGATAGATTAGGGGTGAAACGGCGATAATAATTTATCAGTCCGATGAATCTTCGTAACTGTCGGACGGAAGTAGGTACAGGAAAATTTTCAATTGCTTCCACTTTTCCGGGTAAGGGCGAAATCCCATGTTGGTCTATCATATGTCCAAGAAATTTAACTTGAGTGGTGCCGAAAATACACTTATCTAAGTTTATTTTTAGGCCAAATTGGGATAGTCTCTGAAATACTGGATATAAGTGGTCTTTGTGTTCGGCAGTACTGTGGCTAGCAATGAGGGTATCGTCAATGTAAGCGTATACAAATGGTATTCCTCTCAGGACTTGATCAATTAGTCTTTGAAATGTTTGGACAGTATTCCGAAGACCAAATAGCATTCGGACAAACAGGTATAGCCCAAACGGAGTTGTCATCGCTGTTTTGGGAATATCTTCTTCCGCTAACGGGATCTGGAAATAAGCTTTCGCTAGATCGATTTTGGAGAATGTACATGATCCGCGTAACCCGAGTGTGAAATCGTGTATATGCGGGACAGGATAACAATCAGGGACCGTAGAAGCATTTAATTTACACACGGTCGAAATCCTTTATTATCCGTTGTTGGAACGATGTGTAGGGGTGATGCATAAGGGCATTCAGATGGGCGAATTATCACTTCCAGTAGCATTTTGTTAAATTCGTTTTTGGCGAATTGATATTTGTGCGGATGTAGCCGTCGTGGACGTGAAAATACTGGCTGTCCAGTAGTCTTTATTCTATGTTTTGGTTTGCCATAAAGAAATAAAAACAAAAAGATAAGAATAAATAAACAAAAGAGGCTTAAAAGGTTATCATTCTTAAATGTAGATGAAGAAAAAGGGATTGTCAAATGAATCATTTCCGTGAATCAATCAAAATCAAGAAACAATAGGGCATTATATACTTAGATTAAGGACGTTATCTGAAGATAACCACCTGTAAACAAGTAAACCCTTAATTTACTAACATTACAAACCTACAGACCCCACAAACCCTCTATAAGAGCCATGCGAGGTAGAGGGTTACAGAGTAAGAGGCACCACTCTCAGCAAAGTGATAATGCCACCAAGACGCGGGGGGGGGCACCGGAAGTGAAAGAGAAGGAAAGGATTTCAGAGAGGGAACCGGAAACCCAATCCTAACCAGGAAACAAGGGAGAAACCCCTACTCCTGAAAACTCGGAGAGGAATGTGAACCAGACGATAGGCAAACATATCTACTTGAAAAGCTGTAAATAAATAATAAAGTTCAGAATTTTAGGCGGAGACGTAAGAAGCATATAGTTGAAGTAGACTTAGAGGATATAAACTGAGTGAAGCACAAACAAGTAAGAAACACTTACAAATAAATATTACTAAATTCAGTAGAGACACAAAAACTTTTTTACAATTTTATACAAACACGGCTTCTGTTGCAAGAATGCTGGTTGTGTTTAGGTTGGAAAACACGTATCTCCTGGTATGTATTTTTCCCACAACAATAATTGCGGACTCGAATGTGAGTGCGAGTAATAAATGCATAATGTAACAACAAACTATATACAAACAAACGACAATGTATGTATTAACAAAACAAAGGTGTACATATGTATACATCATCTCCAGTAGCAACAGATTTACAAATTCAAACTGTGACCAAATCCAGGCAACATTCGATTGTCCATGCATTTTTATATCTTAATTTGTTTTCTCTTTTTGTAGCACATAATTTTTCATCTGAACTTTTTCATTATTCTAACACAGGAAGAACTTTTTGTACTATTGAATGGACATTGTTTCACTGACAATGATGGAGAGTACACTTCAAGAGAATTTGAAAAGTACCTACAAAATGAGGGTATACACCATCAATACACTGTTCCTAAGGCACCAAAGCAAAATGGAGTGACTGAAAGGATAAATCGGACACTGATAGAAAATGTACGGGCAATGCTAGTTGATTCAAATTTCTCCACAACGCTGCTACCATTAAACATTGTACGCCAATTTTATTCACGCATCCCAAACAAACAACCTCATCTTTCAAGCAAAATTACGACCAGGCCAGCAAACAGGTTGACGGGACGACAAACCCAAGTCTACGTGGAGCATTGGAAAAAAGAGCAAAAGCTGAACACTACCGACGTTTCTTCCAGGACGTGCCCCGACTCTGACCCACTAGAGAAATGCACAGCACCCTGACGACAACAAGCGCATTTCGTCGAATCACGCATCGCATCCACAGACACATTTTTTCAAACTTTTTTACATAATAAAAGTTTGATTTCTACAACTTTTATTCTGAGAGGAAATATGTCGGAGTTAGCTCCTCCTCAGTTCTTTAATCCTTCAACAGGAGTCTCTCTCCCCTGAGTATAAATACTGGCTGACCCTACTCTCTCTCTCTCTCTCTCTCTCTCTTTTCCGACTGAGGCCTTGGGCCGCCACCTCGCGTGGAGATGAGGTAAAATCTCTCTTTTTCCACTTAGACCAATATGTGACCTCTCACAGATACAGCGTTTCCCAAATTCTGGGAACGCGCTAAGAACAATACACGTACATACGAATACTCACAACACACACACATAATTTCTACATACAAACTCTATGTGACAGTCCATGTCTTTGTTTAACTTGTTTTGTTATTAATATATATTTGTTTACACATGTATATCGGTCTTGTTTGTTTTCTTTGGACTTAATTAAAGTCCGACATTCCTATGTAGCTGGACCGGCCAGCAGGAAAGTTTGACCTTCTGATATCTCTCCACATCTTCACCCCCACGGTCCGCTACAGGTGTAAAAATGGCTTATTTAGAATCAGAAAAAATATGAATCGGACAACCAGCATACACCACAGTAATTCTGGAGGAGTTTCAAATGGAGAACCCAAACTATGTAGCAATTCCAATTGATGCAAGTACAAAGTTGACAAAAACTGAAAACGACAGTGAGCCGTTCAGTCAGGAAGTATTGAGTCAGAAATTGAATGTTTGCTTTATTTGTCAACAAGGACTTGACCCAATGTTGCCTATACTGTTGGAAATGTAACAAGATTTTGTTTCTAGCCTACGGTCCAACAATGGAAGGCTGTAAAGCATATTATGCGTTACTTAAATGATTCGCGTAACTATGGGCTACTCTATGACAAAAATAAAGCAGGCAATCTAATGGGATATTCGGATGCAGATTGGGCTGGTGATCTGGATGACCGCAACACAACGTCAGAATAGCTGTTTAAACTAAGTGGAGGCAGCCGTCAGTTGGAGAAGTAAAAGGCAAGACATTGACATTAAGTTTCATTACATACGAGAGCAAGTTGCAATGATAGCTATTATTGAGCTACAATACTTTCAAAGTAAGGATATGATTGCGGACGTGCTGGCAAATGGACGGACTAACACACAATTTGTGAAGCTCAGAAAACTGTTAGGAGTTCGGGAAATAATAGAATACTCTAACAACGAGTGAGGAGGAATGTTGAAAATTCCACTCTAGTCAAATGAACACAGTAAAGGGATCGGAGTTATCTACGCCTAGTTTCTTTGTTTTTATTGTTGTTATGAGGGTGCACTGTCGTGTTATCTCTAATAAATAAAATAAGCCAAGGCTTGTGTTAATACAGTACAACATGTGTCTGTTTCCTTCTTGCGTTTATCCTCCTATCTGGAATATGAAGTGGAATACCTGCATTCACACAAAACAAGGTATGTCTATATTTGCTATCTAACTTGATGCGTAAATTTCCAACAAGACCATGATAGAGATAGTAGTGTGGGGAACTTCACCGCATTAATTTAACTTTGATAAGAAAACAGGACTCAAGCAAGAGGAATAACCACAAGACATTGTTGCACATAAAATATATGTATATTAACATAACAAGATGCACAATATCAAACAACGATGTGAAAGAAAACAAGCATTTAAGTAAAAAAGGTTGAATTAATCAAGAGTTGCCTCTCTTTGGCTGCAATTTAAGATTTCAGTGAGAGATAATTATTTGGTTTAAAGTTCAATGGATAAATGTTCATGAGTGTTTCATATGATTGTTCTTGTGATATTACTGTTGAAAAGTATTGTTGTGTCAAAAGAAGTTTTTAGTGAAGGTGTACAAATTATCATCAGCATGTGCACATAAAATATATGTATATTAACATAACAAGATGCACAATATCAAACAACGATGTGAAAGAAAACATGCATTTAAGTAAGTGTTATAGTGGAAGTCACCTTGTCTAGATAATAGACTCTCCCACCTATTATAAGTAGGAGTCAGTAGGTAGTCGAGGGAAGGAGTAAGTGTTCAGCGACCACAACTCGATTACTCTGCGTAACACTTTATTACAAGTTCCTAACGTTTCTGTACGTTTACCCTATTTAGGACGCATTTAGTCCGACTACAAGTTCTATTGTGGAAATAACTCAACAACAACTTTTGGCGACGAAGATTCGAACTCATACGGGGAAAAAAAAATATCGTTGGCCTAAACAACAACTTTTGGCGACGAAGATTCGAACTCATACGGGGGAGAAAAAATATCTTTGGCCACAACAAGTTTTGGCGACGAAGATTCGTACTCATACAGAGGCAGAAAAAAAATTCGTTCGCCAATACAACTTTTGGCAGCGAAGATTTGCACTCATAAGGAGGAATAAAAAATTCGTCCGCCACAGTGGTTTTTGACGACGAAATTCGTACTCATAGGGAGGAAGAAAAATTTTGTTCGCCACAAATAACGTGGGCGACAAAGTCTCGGATTTACACTTTGAAAAAAAAATGGAGGAATTCAAAAGTCTATTCCAAGATTTTTTAAAGTTCCAATTGGAACAACAAACGAAAATATTGGAACAACAAAAAGCATTCCAGAAGCAGTTACAGGAGGAAACCTTCAATAGACAGATGCAATTCCAACAGAAAATGGAACAGATGCATGAGGAGTTTCAAAACAACATTCTGGAAATAACCGAGAACAGGAAAGAGAAAAGTCTACAAAATGATTCCTTCCCAGAGAATACAATATGGAATTCTATTGAAATATTTACGTACAGTCCAGATGAAGCGGTAACTTTTCAAGAATATTATAAAAAATATACGGAAGTATATAACGAGGACTGCCATTTGTGGTCTGAAGGAAAGAAGGTTAGGCTTCTTTTAAGTAAATTAGGAACTGCTGAGCATAACAAATTGGTAAACTACATTTAACCGAAAAAAAAATAACGAATTAACATTTACCGAGGCGGTAAATATATTAAGCGAGCTATTTAGTCAAAAGACATCTTTGTTCCACAAGAGGTGGAAATGTTTAAATTTGATAAAAGATGACGAACATGACTATATAACGTACGCAGCCAATGTGAATAAGCATTGTGAAGAATTCAAGCTAGCAGAGCTAAGCGCAGACAATTTTAAGTGCTTAGTGTTTATTCAAGGTCTTGTAGCGGAAAAAGACGCAGAGTTGAGAAAATTAGTACTGGCAAAATTGGAAAGCAATCCAAGTATTACGGTACAGAATTTGGCAGAAGACTGCACAAGATATGTTAGCGTAAAAAAGGACGCTAAAATGATAGAACAGTCTGGCGTTTCGCATGTAAGGAAAATGCGTACAAAAAAGAAAGTCAGTGTGACAAAAAGAATTGCAAAATTGCAGAAAGTAAAATACCAGGAAAAAACAAACAAAAGCGCCCGAAGCCATGTTTTGTTTGCGGTGAACTAGACTGATACAGATATTGCAATTTTAGGAATAAAAAATGTTTCAACTGTGGAAGAGTTGGGCACAGACACTCGCATTGCCAGTCAAAAAATAAAGGCAATAAAATAAGAAAATTAAAGTCCAACGAGGTAAACGATGTAATAACTAGAAAATTCGTTACCGTCGAAATAAATAATAAAAAATAAAAATGCAACTTGACACTGGTTCGGATCTCTCTATCATAAATTTGCATACGTGGAAGAAGTTGGGGAAACCAACTTTAATGAAGACAAAGAAAATCGCGAAGTCAGTGACGGGAGAAAAAATACAATTTATTGGAGAACTTGTTACAAACGTCACGTTAAATAAAAAAACGCGAAAAGTTAAACTATTTGTCATGGAAAATACCACGAATTTACTAGGTACTAATTGGATAACGGAGTTTCAATTATGGGATCTACCGATAAATTCTTTCTGTTACAAGGTAGAAAACTTTAACTCCGAAGCTGAAAAATTAATAGAGAAACCTAAGGAAACATTTCCTACTGTTTTTCTCCGGGCTTGGGAACGTGTACCAAGATGGAGGCAAAATTCTTTTTAAAAGAAAACGCTCAGGCGGTATTCAAAAAGAAAAAGGATGTTCCGTTTGCCTCAATAGAACAGATTGATAAAGAATTGGACAGATTAAAGAAATCCGGTGTACTAAAAAAAAAACTATAGTGATTGGGCAGCTCCGACGGTATACGTGAAGAAAAAGTCTAAAGACATTCGTGTTTGTGCAGATTTTCAACGGGGTTAAACGCGGCACTCAAAGACTATAACTATCCTCTACCAACAGCAGAAGAAATATTTGCAAAGCTCAATGGAGGCACAATATTTTCGAAAATAGACCTCAGCGATGCATATCTGCAAATACCGGTAGAGGAAGAAACGTCTAAACTTTTGTGTATTAACACACATCGGGGTCTGTATAAATTTAACAGACTACCTTTTGGGATTAAGGTCACCCCCACTATTTTCCAACGAGTAATGGATTCGATGTTGGGTCGTTTGGATTTCGCAGTAGCGTATCTGGACGACATCATCATGAGAAGTACAAGTACTGCAGAACACGTGAAACATGTCAATGCAGTAGTTTCCAGAATACAGGAGTTTGGATTTAAACTCAAGGAAACTAAATGCGAGTTTTTCATGGACAAAGTTAAATATCTGGGGCAGATCATCGATAAGAATGGTAGAAGGCCAGACCCAGAGCGAGCAGTGGCTATAAAAGACATGCCGACTCCGAATGATATTACAACATTACAAAGTTTTTTGGGACTAGCTAATTATTACCAAATATACATCCCTAAAATGTATGATCTGCGGAAACCATTAAATGAACTACTAAAGAAAGGAAAACCCTGGAAGTGAACTAATGAATGCCAGAAAGCATTTGAAAAGATAAAGGAAGTGTTAACCTCGGAATTATTTCTAACCCATTACAATCCGGATTTAAACATCATAGTAGCTTGCGATGCTAGTGCGTATGGTATAGGAGCGTGCATTTTACACAAAATGACAGATGGTCAAGTAAAACCAACTGCTCATGCTTCTAGAGCACTACTTCCGGCTGAGAAGAATTACTCTCAGATAGAGAAAGAGGCGTTAGGAATAATATTTGCAGTAGCGAAATTTCACCGTTTTCTCCACGGTCGACATTTTAAGCTACAAACTGATCATAAGCCTCTAATTTCGATTTTTGGATCGAAAAAGGGTTTGCCGAAGCATACATCAAACCGACTACAAAGGTGGGCTACAATATTGCTAAATTATAACTTCAGCATGGAGTACATACCATCCAATAAATTTGGCTATGCTGATGGGCTGTCCAGGTTAATTCCTAAAAGGAGCGAACCGTTAGAAGACACGGTAATTGCTTCACTAAAATCAGAAGAACTGAAATTTACTGTGTGTAATGCAGTTCGTGAACTTCCGGTAACTCTAGAAAAAATAAAAGAAGAAGCCACCAGGGATGAGTATATCTTGAAAGTAAAAGAAAAAATAGCCAAGAGGGACCAGTATATAACAAATGTGTTTTCGCTTTGCGATTCAGTATTGTCATATAGAGAACGTGTGGTGATTCCATACACACTTCAAAAACAAATATTAAAAGATTTCCATACTGGTCATCCAGGCAGCACTAGGATGAAGAGCCTAATGCGAAGTTATGTATATTGGCCGAATATGGACAGGGACATTGAGAACGCAGTAGCGAAATGTAAAGGCTGTGCTTTGGCTGCAAAGGCATCACCAGTAAAATTTAATTCCTGGCCAAAAACAGACCTACAATGGTCGAGGTTGCATGTGGATTTTGCAGGTCCACTGAATGGATACCATTACATCATAGTAGTGGATAGTTTCTCAAAATGGCCTGAGATACAAAGAATAAGAAAATCGACGACGCAAAGTACGAAAAACTTCCTGCTGGAATTGTTCGCAAGGTTTGGTGTAGTAGACACAATTGTGACGGACAACGGAAGTCAATTTACGTCGAAACAATTTAAAGATTTCTGTAAGGAATACAATGTCGAACATATTACCACAGCTCCATATCACCCAAGATCTAACGGGTTAGCGGAAAAATTTGTCGACACCCTTAAAAGAGCTTTAAAGAAAGCTAGGGAAATGCCTGCAGATGAAGCCCTACAGAAGTTTCTACAGGTATACAGACTTACTCCAAATAACGCAACACCAGCGTCACAATCGCCAGCTGAGATGATGCTTGCACGTCGGGTAAGATCTGTTTTCGACAAATTATTACCGAAAAAGACAAAGCCAGGTACAGGAAAATTTATTCAAGTTAAGAAATACAATCCTGGTGAAAAAGTATACTTTAAGGTATATAAACAGAATAAATCATTCTGGGAGAGTAGAAAAATAGAAAAGCGGATTGGCAACATGATGTACTTCGTGAAAGGTGAAAAATTCATGTGCAGACGGTACATTAACCAGATCAGACGACGCTCTTCAGACGTGGTTGACAGCGCTCCAGCTAAAGAAACACCTATGGACGTGATTTTTGATACGTTTGATCTTCCAACGCCAGCAACGATGTTACCTGAGATACGCCGATCCAAGAGAAAAAGAAAGGCAACTGACCATTTAAGAATGGATCCAAAACGTAGGAGATACGCTACGATGTTGCTAAAAAAATGAAGTTTTTTGTTTGTTTTTTTCTCCTTTTTTGTGTAAAATAAAATAAAATAAAATAAAATAAAACAATTAAAACTTTTACTCCTACGGAGTAACGTTTTAGGAAGGGGGTGTTATAGTGGAAGACACCTTGTCTATATAATAGACTCTCCCACCTATTATAAGTAGGAGTCAGTAGGTAGTCGAGGGAAGGAGTAAGTGTTCAGCGACCATAACTCGATTACTCTGCGTAACACTTTATTACAAGTTCCTAACGTTTCTGTATGTTTACCCCATTTAGGACGCATTTAGTCCGACTACAAGTTCTATTGTGGAAATAGCTCCACAACAGTAAGAAAGGTTGAATTGATCAAGAGTTGCCTCTCTTTGGCTGCAATTTAAGATTTCAGTGAGAGATAATTATTTGGTTTAAAGTTCAATGGATAAATGTTCATGAGTGTTTCATATGATTGTTCTTGTGATATTGCTGTATTGTTGTGTCAAAAGAAGTTTTTAGTGAAGGTGTACAAAATATCATCAGCATGTGGATGTGCGTGTGAGTGAGAAGGTTGGCGCGTGGTTAGAACTGGAGTTCCAACTGTCGTAGATTCGTTTAGCTGTTGAGGTCTCACTAATTGATATGAGAAAAATCTTGGCTTAAATAAGCGACTATAGGCTCCGATTCGTTGCGCAAGAAAAAAATATTCTTCACATGCAAACGATCTGTTTGGTTGGCACCAATCAATCAGCGAGCGAGCTTTGGGGAGACTTAAGGAAGCTTCTGTGAGCCACTTCTCCCAAAAGTGCATAAATTTGACTACTTGAAAAATAAAGCGATTCCAAAATTGTCGCGTTACCGCGATATGTAAATTGTCTGTAGAAAATGTATTAGTGATTTATTAGTCAATGATCGTTTGGCATTGTATATGTGATTTTGTGTTTGTATGTATATGTTCGTGCATGAGTAGGTTCGCACAGTAGTAATATGATAAATTAGGTCATTGTCGATCTCTTGTGTAATTTGCTCGGCCCTGAACAGAGGAAATATCAGTAGGAGATGACATCTTAACTGTTTCTTCACGCGTCACGCATGGTTGGTTTCTACGTGGTGGTGGTGTTCTTTTGGTCCGTCCTCTTCTGCTGTTACTTCTCTTCCTGTTCGCCCAGAGATGTTGATTTATCCTTTTGAACAGGTTCAGAGTTTGTGGTAGGAACTTTGGTTTTGGATAACATTAAAAAGTCTCTTTGTGTCAGTTTTTTTTTTTTTTGATTGGCCAAATTATTTTATTTTTTGCTGTTCCGTTCTTTTTCCTTTTTTTTTTTTTTATAACGGAAGTTATGCGTAAAGCCTCCCTGACTTGGTATTTCATCTTCTTCCTCTTTATTTATTTATTTATTTTTTTTTAAGGTTGCCTTCTCATAGGTCGAGAGAAATAGAAAGAGAGGTGGGGGGTTAAGTAAAGTCCAAATGTAACCCCTTGTGCCCTAGCGCTATTATTACCTTGCTTGGGGGTGAAATGATTAAAACCTTTTTTTAAATATATAAATGTAGTTTTTTTTTTATAATCTGAAAAAAATAAAAATAACGTGTTTTATTAAACTAGGCAAACACCAACTGTCAGAAAAATTAATTTTTTATTGAATAATTTTGGGTAAGATTCGGGACGAATTTTCTCGTATGTTCACACGTGATATTGCACAAATATTTAACTGAAATAACATTGTGGCGTGCTAATTAGATTTGGTTTAGAATTGTTAAGAAGGCTTTGGTGAAGGTTGCGTTTTTGGTTGGTACATCATATTTAAATTTGCAAAAGACACAAGGAAGAAATAACAAGAGATTATGTAGTAATCAACAATAAAATGTATTGAAAATAGACGAGTACAACAATCGTGCTTGATGAAATAAAATTAAGAAAAAGGAAGTAGTTTCCCTTGTACTGATGCAAGATTGAAAATATGTATTAAAGGACTTTCTTGTTTAAATGTTCAGAGTTCAGTGATAAATGATAACTGAGTTCAAGTATGAAAATTCTTGTACAAAAGGATACTAGAATTTTGAGTTTGTTGCTTGGCTTTTGGACAGACAGTTCACAGCGTAGTGCAATTGTAGTTTGGTGTCTGTGTGTGTGTGTGTGAGTAGAAGAATGTAGGTACACGTACGCAGTTGAGCTCTGTTGATTTATTTGTTCTACTACGATATTTATTGTTGAATTATACAACAAATGTGGCACAAGGCCAAAAGAGGGGGTGGGGGGAAAAGGACGGTCATCACACCAAAACAACACATTCGTACATACCTTTCTTACTACACCCACCAAAATACCTCACGGTCTCAATGAAAATCCTACTTAATCCCATATGTACAAATAACGTCTGTGGGGGGAGGGGAATTAAAATAACAAGTTTAAAGCACCCCAATGATTATATACAATATGACATCAAAATATACACAAGGAACTAAACAAAATCGTGTTAGTAATAAAACCCCCCACAAACCTTAAATGTGGCAGAAAAATCAGTTAACTAGACGAAATCGATGCGGGGCTTTTAATGAATAGAGAAAACAGTCATCCATCCCAAACACTCACACAGACATGCACTCATTCAGACACAACAACATATACGAAAACACGCACACGAAACGAAAAGCGCCCCGCATCTACCAGAGAACTGAAATCACTGTCCACCTAACGAGGGAGGGGATGGGGAGTTAAACTATAGGAAAAGAAAAGGGGGGCAGAAATAAAAGGGGCCAATGAGCAAACACACCCTAGCTAAGTTTACTGGAAAAAAAAAACTAAACAATCAAAAAACCCTAATCTAGCCTAAATCAAAGGATGGGTTACCTAAGTTTAACCCAGGAAAACAATCTCCTGATGCCTAACCGGCAACAAAATACCACTCTAGGTCAGCACCTTTCATTCGACACATACGCGCAAGATTCACCCACCTTTTGCCAAATTCCGATGAGGTGAGCCGCCGCCTTTCCGTCCTAATCTTGACTTTAAGCTGATGCTTAAAGAACAAGATCAGTTGGGAAGAAGTGAACTTCTCGCCCTCATGGAATTCCTTCTGACGCGTCGTCCAAATCACGACTCGCATAACACCTAGTAAGCATCAGAACACATAATGTTCAGCCTTCGTCATCTGTGGCACCACATTGCTACAAACAGAACTGGCCTCAAGGACAAAGAACTTTCCCTGCAGCATGCGAACCATGAGGTCTTCAACAAACTTGCACAACGGCACTACCGCCCTGCAATGAAAGAAGACGTGACCTCTTCAGTACAGCGACGGCAGTTTGGATATTTCTCCAAGCCTGCTGAACAAAGTCTCTTGTCGACCCAGAGGGCCCCACGAATCACCAGCCAGGTGAGTGATGCCTCATCATTATTGAGGCATTTCAACCCAGGCGCCCAAGGCCATATTGAGCGAGCCTCCTGCTTCGTAAGACCGAGCTCGTCAATCAGATCATCCTGAACGGCCCCCCTGACTAACACTTGATACAATGCCCTACGAGACAACGCCTGGACGTTGGAGAGGCCTTCCGACGCCCGTGAGAGGCGTTTCAGAGCAAGACGACATTCACGGTAGAAGGAGCATTCGGCACGGGGTGTACGGTCAGCCTCCTCCCGGCACGAATGCACACTTCTCAGGGATGGGAAATGTTTACGGACGTCTTTCTTCCAGAAGGCGCTCTCCTCATCCGATCCGCGACACATTCGGTCCAGAAAGTTGATGCGAAGCATATATTGACGAATCTCAATGCTAGGCATACCCAGACCGCCCTCAGCGGGATGAAGGCAACAGATCTCGCGACATACCATAGGAGCTTTGTCTCTCCACAAGAAAGAGAACAGAAGCTTTACTAATAAAATTAGTTTGGTAGACGGGAGTGGAAGTACAGAGAGTCGGTAAAGGAGAATCGGGTAGATGTGAGAAACACATACTTCCGCCCTCCCCTTCAAAGAAAGCCTCCTCCGAGACCACAGATTAACCGCGATCTCGGCCTTCCCTTGTACCTCCGACCAATTCATTTCCAACTGGAGATCAGGACCGAACCAGACGCCGAGTATCTTGATCGGCCCATCCGTCCAGAGGAAAGGTCCGGGAAGAGAAACTCCCTTCCACGCACCCAACCGCAAGCCAACAGACTTATCGCGGTTGATCTTGGCCCCTGTCACCATCTCATAGCCACTGATTTCTTTGCTGACTTCGTCAATCTCGGCTCTGCTCGACACAAGAACCGAAACGTCGTCAGCATAGGCAGAATACCTGGCTGAGGTGGTAGCCCCAGGCAAGGAAATTCCGCGCAGGACCGGATTCGCCTTTAACTTGCGTAGGAAAGGTTCCAAGGCAAGAACGTAAAGCAAAGGCGAAAGCGGACAACCTTGACGAATGGAGCGAGACAATACGAAAGGCTTCGATCTTACTCCATTCACCTCCACCAGCGCACCGGGGGTCGCATACAAAAGTCGGATCCAGGAGCGAAAGTCGGCTCCGAAATCGGCCGCCGAAAGGACAGCCTCCAGAAAACGATGGTCAACCCTATCGAAGGCCTTGGACTGATCTAAATTGATCAGCGCGGCTTCACTGTCGACTTGTTCTAAGATCAAGCGTACCATATGCAGGTTATCCTGAATAGTCCTGCCCTTCACAGCACAAGTCTGTTCGGAGCCAATCAGACTAGACAGGACAAGCTGCAAACGGTTGGCTAAGATCTTCGCCAAAATCTTTAACTCTGTGTTTAACATAGTCAAAGGGCGAAAGTTATTTATCCCATCCCCACCGCTCTTGTCCTTACGCAGCAACTTGATCATACTCCTGGTGAAGCGTTGGGGTATAGACCCCTGCTTCATCCAGTTGTTGAAAATCAGTTCCAGCAAAGGAACAAAAACGGGCGACTGCCTCAAGTAAACTTCGTAGGGAAGACCATCTAGTCCCGGAGACTTATCCAGGCCAACCTGCTTCAGCGCTTCCCAGATTTCCGACTCTGTGATGAGACCCTCGCACCCAGCCGCTTCAGCTGCCTCAAGGCAGGGAAAGTCGGCCAAATAGGCGTCGAACCGAGCAGGGCTCAGACCGGGCTCCCTGGTGAAAAGATCCTGAAAGTAATCTCGAAAAGCCTCGCATATGCCCGCGTTTGTAGTCACGGTCCGATTATCCGGCAATGTGACGCACGCGATATGTCGCCTAGTAGCGCTCCGAGTTTCCTCTGCACGCAATTCAGCGGCCATATTCGTCGCCTCAGAGGACATTCTTTTTAACCTAGCCCTAACTACCAGAGCTTGATCCTCCTTGATAAGCAAGGAGGACAACTCTGCCTTAGCTAAGGCTATTTCCCCACTATCACGGGATTTCACTGCCCGATCAACTTTTTCTTCTAAAGCCGTTTGCGCCGCTAATCTATCTAGGTTGAGTCGACGACTAAAATTGGCAGCAAACGTTCTAACTTTGGATTTTAATTTATCCCACCAGGCATTCCCTAAAACCGCCCCCGTCAATTCCCTCTGTATCATTAGTAACAGCTGGTCCCGGAAATCCTGCTCACCAAATAGTGAGCAGTTTAATTTCCAGTACCCAGCCAACCTAACCTTAGGCTTATCTAAGTTTACACGGACCCGGACAAGCCTATGATCCGTATAAACTATATAATGGAAGCTTGGACACCCTAAGAGCCCTACATCGACTCTCTTAACTAAAACTCGGTCGAGGTAGCTCGCAAGCAACCCAGGAGCCGAGTTGCCACTATTTGTCCAAGTTCATGCTACTTCCCGAGGATGCTCATTCCGGTACCTATCGACAAGATCAAACCTGCCGATAAAGTCCCGAAATGGTTTCACATCAGGATTGTTAGTACCCTGTTTTTGCCCTATACGATCTATATCGGGGTCAAGGATTATTTGTTCTACTACTGTTCTATTGTTTTATTTTCGTGGTATTTATACTTTTTGAGTAGGCTCCAGAGAGGAGCGGGAAAAATATCGAAAGGAATGTTTAAATTATACGATTGGTAAAAAATCAACCAATCACTGATTTTTTACTAAACCAAGTTTGGCAAAGTCAATGGCACAAAATTTGGTGTGACTACTGCAATGGATAAATTGTCCTGTAGTAAATAGTACTTATTTTCTAGCCAATAATTATTAAGTACTTTGTGGGCGTGGTGTATCGGAGTAGTCACTACAACATCTTCAGAGCTTTTTCTTTATATAACTAAAAATAAATTGACGAACAACCGCCAAATTAAAAAGTACAAACGATATATCGAAAGTGGGCGGGGGCAGTAATTCCACAAGTTTGCTAATAACATAACCTATTCAATGTATTCATTAATGAAGAATAAGTAAAAGTACTGAAAATTCTGTTTGTTTCGGATAGCTCCCTGATTTTTGTTAAAAACAGGTGGTAGTGAGTTTTTGCTTTAGTTTCAGAAAAAAAAACAGCCATTTTGGCTCGGGAGTAGGGGCATAGAATTGCTATGTTTACACAAAAATTAAATCTTTAGAGGGGAAGGCAGCAGCTATCTCCTTGATGAGCTTGTGTGAATGGATAGCGGAACGGGATGAAAGGCTTCGAAAAAGGACAAATGTTTCTAAAAGGCTGCAATGAATAGGAGGTTGCGGAGAGCCGTAATCGTTTACATTCCGAAGGTGCACAGAAGTTTAATGAATATAATGTTTAAGAGCAAATATTACAATCAGGAATCGATTTTTTAAATGAAAAGCAAACATTGTTTTTTAAATTTAAATGATTGTCACAAAACTTCAAAACAAGTAAAAAAAAATATTTTAATTTTTGAATAGCGGAAGGAACTGATATAACTTTCTGAGTTATTTCCAATGTTTTCAAATTACATTTTTTATCAATTTTAAACATATATTTCAGCGCGTTTATGATGTGCGCATATGTTTATTAGAGGCAAATTAGAAAAAGCAACATAACGCTTAACTAACTTCATCCGGTAGGTTCACCACTGGGATTGAACCCATTTATTTTAGTAGTTATTTACGAAGAAGTATATCTCGTTTTGTTCGGTTTCTCATTCATCGCTGATCATTTACTCTCATCATTTTCCAAGAAAAAATAAATAATTAAAAAAAAAACAATAAACTTTTTTTTACAGTTACCTTTTTAGCAAAGGAGAAAAATAACATTCAGAGCTCTTTTTAAAACAATAAATGTAACTAATTACCTCATATTGTCCATTTTCTCGTCTTTTCTTAATTTATTTAGTTTGTCATTTTTAACGGTTGTTAACCATAGTTAATAATCAGTGTGGGGAAATTGACTTGGTCAGGTGGGAAAGAAAGAGATGTACATACCTTGGGTTGTAAAAATGCTTACTAACAAAAAAAATGTTGTCTTCTATATTAACCTTTTATAATTGCAGTGGCCGTGTTAACCATAAGGTGTATAAAAGGAAAGGAAATCTCTGATACGCAACGTATCGCTCCCATTGAATGTGATGCTAACGCTTCTACAAAGAGTCAAATTTTTACTGAAGTGTCAAGACTTTACGGCCCCTTGTCTCTCTACTTGCCTGTCTCATTACGGGGTCGAATCCTGTTAAGCGAGCTATGGGAGAAGGGCTTAGGATGGAATGAGCAGGTTCCTCGTGAGTTTTTATCCCGGGGGAGAGCCTTTCATCTGACCTCTCTGGATTGGAGACCATTTTCTCCTCTCGAAGGGACTTCAGTGAAGATAAGGCTGGCAACCTTTATCTGCTTTGTGATGCATCGCCAGAAGTATATCGGTTCGCTGCCTACGTGGTACAGAGCCACCAATTTTACTTGGTTTCTGTCAAGGCTAAGGTGGCACGCTTGAAAAGAAAAACTCTTCCCACCTTAGAAATTTTGTCAGTGTACTTGGCTCTAAAATGCTTGCTCACTGTCTTGTGGGGGATTTAAACCAACCATAGTACATGTGGCCACAGATTCTCAGGTGGTCCTCTCTTGGATTCTCTCTCCGTCCATTGTTAATAAGAGCCTCTTTGGAGAAACAGACTGAAGGATGTCTTGCAGATGAGCACCGAGTTGGAGTCCTTGTTTGGCCTCTCACCTCAATTCCGGTATGTGTTGACCACTGAGAACCCTGCTGGCTTGATCACCAGGGGTATGTCATTGAAAAAGTTCAGAGCATGAATTCAGTTCTGGTGCCATGATCCAGATTAGTTGAGTAGGGGAACCACATTTTGATTTGCCATTGAATGCTGCGGTCGTTCAAGGAGATAATTTTTCAATGGCCTTGAGAGATTTTCATCCTTCGCGAAGCTCTTGAGAGTAACTTCCTTGGTCTTCAAATTTATCAACAGGTCGAGACAGTTGGAAGTTGACAGTGTATGACTGGCTGCCATTTTTCTTATGAAGACTCTGCAGCAACTGCAGAGTTAGAAATCTTGCTTGATCCTGTGGGCAGGATAGTCTCTAAATTGATGTGGGACCTTGACCTGTTCATTGATGAGGTGGGCCTAGGCAGGTCGGACAGCAGAATCGGTAGTTCCCTTCACTTAAACATGGAGGTTAAACACCCTATCCTGTTGGCTAAACATCACTCGATAACTAAGCTCATCATAGTGGATTGCCACGTCAGGTGCCAGCATTTGGGAAATGACTCATCCTTGGCTGAGTTGAGATGTCGTGGTTACTGGGTACCTAAGGGAAGACAAACTGTAAAGACTGTCCTGTGTTCTTGTGCATTGTGCAGGAAGTACAATGCCAAACAAGTCCTGTCTCCCAATGCGCCCAACTTACCCACTTCACGTGTGGAATTGGATGTTCCCTTCAAATATGCTGGAATTCACTTCACTGGACACTTTTGGATTAGAGATGGTGGAAGTGGGGTGAAGATGTATTGTCTCAGTATCAGAGCAGTACATATTGAAGTGGTGCTGGACATAGGTGTGCTGTCCTTTCTTCAGGCCTTGGTACGTTTCACTAACTTGTATGGACTTCCGGCTGCCATCTACAGTGACAATGCAAAGACTTTCCTGGGGGTGTCCGGCTGTTCAAGAGGTTGGTGTTGTGCCACGATTTCCAGCAGAAGTTTGGCTCTTGTCAAATCAAGTTCTGCCCTATTCCGCTTTTCTCTCCTTGGGTTGGAAGTGTCTAGGAAAGAAGTATCCAGACCATCAAAACCTGCTTCCACAAGATGATTGGCCGTGGTAAGGTAGACTATTTCTCCCTTCTGACCATTATATCCGTTATCCAAAGGGTTTTTAACAACCGTCCCTTACTCACAGGAATCTGCGGAGAGAGCGCTGGGAAGCTGTGACCCCTAGTATGTTTTGGGGGACTAATGAGAATTCTGGATTGCTGTTGAACCTAAATGATGGGGATTTTGCTCTCTCTATCCCGGCAAGTCGTGAGAGACTTCTCAGAACCATGCAGGTGCGGAATCAATGCCTGGAGAAATTTAGGGTCTTATGTTATGACGAATACTTGCTAAGCTTTCGGGAAAGGTCCCAGAGTTGTTCTTGTGTGCCATTTCAGAACCGACTGAGGGTTCTTGGAATTGTCACGAGAAGATTAGTGGGGAGACGGTGTTATCAGGTAGGCTAGGGTCAGGCAGGGTGTGGTGCGGAGCAGGTCCACTCCTTGAAACATTTGTTTTCTCTTGAGCTATCCCTGTCATCTGACGGAATATCAAGTTAGACCAATGCCCTTGTCTACTAATGATCCTACCCCTGTCCCTCTTCAAACCTCGCCTTCCGAGGAGAGGGAGGTGGTTTGTCTCTGTCCAGTGTGCAATGCCCCGCAAGGTGATCAAGCAAAGATTTGTTGTGATCGATGTGATGATTGGTGTCATTTCGGGTGTGTTGGGATCGAATCTCCATATCCCGCAAGGCAGAAATGCTACTGTCCGGACTGTGCAACTCTGAGGCGGCTGCGTGGTAGACTTAGTCTCCTCCCTGAGTAAGTGGATACGCCAATATATATATATATATATATATATATATATATATATATATATATATATATATATATATATATAAATATCCAATTCATACTAATATTGTTAACTTTCCTCAGTAGGCACTGTAGACCCCTATATTTCTTTATTCGTTTTTCTTCTGTTTCTTGAGAATGTGTGGAGAAATTGACTTGGTCAGGTGTACTTACCTTGGGTTGTAGAAATGCTTATTAACAAAAAAGATTTGTTTTCTTTTGTATTCACATTTTATAATTGCGGTGGTCATGTGACCATGTTAACTATAAGTTGTATAAAAATAGAGGAAATCTCTCTCTCTCTCTCTCTTTTCCCTTCAATGAGATATCTTCCTGGTTACCAAACGATTTACGTCGCAGATAGGGCAATATTTTTCGCAGCTTAAGGTAAGTGCTATTGCTTTCATTTCCTCGGCCTGGCCAGTCTCTACTCGTTCGGGGTGATTTCTTAATATCAGTTAAAATACAAATTTTAACTGAAATTCGTTAATTAGTTTTTGTAGTACCGGTTTAAGGACACAAACATGGAATGTTAAGTGAGGATCGAAGTCACTAAGTAAGTAGTACTCAGTAATGTATTAGAATTTAATTTGAGAACCACGACTACAATATTTTACAAGTTCACATTCTAGCTTCTTTTCTAATCCTCATCCCAACTTTTTTCCCTTGCTTTCAAATCCGGCTCCCAAAGCTTTGTTCCTTATCTGAGATATGATATATTTTCTGACGAATGAGAGAGCTGGAAAATATAAAAAGGCGTTTGAACACCATTATCATGTTCATGGTGCCATGAAGACTGAGCGAGGCTCTCTCAGCTTTTCGGATTCTTGCCGGCTCCCAAAGCTTTGTCTTTTTCCTTATCAGAGATAAGGATATATTTTCTAACGAATGAAAGGGCTAGGAAATTTGTATAGCAATTTTGGAGGGAAAAGTCGATATTTCTAAGCCTCATAATCTCCATATATACGGAGAATCTTCGCCTATTTGGCAGTGAGAATTCGAAAAACGCCTGTGATAACATCAGGTCGGCGATAGAACGCCATCTTCGGAGTCAGCTTTAAGAAAGAATTACACACTGGGCTGTAAAGACAACATCAAGTCACTACTAAAAAACAGTTGAGATCTGCCTCCTTGCAACTAGAAGATTTCTGTCGCCGGCCTACGAACTCACTCAACTACAAAATTCGTATCTTCTGACAATTTCCTCCTATACAAGAACTCTGAAGAAATTTGTGTGTGTTTTAACCTTTCAACAATCTACTCGCTTAAAGAACTTTTTAGGCGCTCAGAGAAATATTTTGTTGCAAGACTTTTTTATGAACATTTTTTCTTCCTTTAAAGTTAACGGAATTTTCTTCTCCCTTTCTTTCTCTTGTAATTGTATATCCTTTTACCCCGTTTTTGTGCATGTAAATAAACATTTTCTTCTTTTATTGTTACGCGACGAGCAGGAGTTTTTGAGTTTTTCTTTATTCTTTCGTCTAAAAAGAGATAACTGTCCGCTCTAATTTTTCAAGTCGTTGTTGCTTTTTTAAAAAATTTTGTCGCATTTTTAACCTCAACACTTTCATGTGGGAAAATTTCCCACAAATGATCTGCAGGGCCAATATGCTAAGAAGATAAAATAAAAACTAAATATCGTGCGCACATATACACACGCACATACTATAATGAAGAATGAGTATAAGTAATCCGACCGGAAAATGTTTTCGTGCGACACTTAATTTAGGCCCTGCACCGCTGTGCAGTCTTGTCTACAGCCTTGTAGCTCATTCAGTTCTTGTGGTGGACATGACTACAGCGGGCATTGAAGTACGGCGATTGACCCCCACTGTGGCCACAGTATGGGTTGCAGAGCTTTTGGCAGCTGCCAACAGACAGGCAGATGAATTAGAGAACAGAAAAACTCATGAAAGGTATTTTGAATGTAGTTTTAATTCAAATCGTAAACGTAAAACTTACTAAGATAGCAATCTAAGGAGAAGATAATTTCGTTTGCAATAGAAAAACACAACGTGTAACGAACCGCGTGTATTAATTGTAAAAAGAATGAATAACGTGAGTTACAAAAGGTCATTTCATTTAAAACAAAAAGAAAACAACTCTTAAATGAGAAGAAAAAATTGTTAACTCTGTCATCAGTTAAAAATATTTTTCTTATTAGATTAAAAAACATGAAAATAAAATATTTAATTTGTAATTGTCGGTCTGTCGTTTTATTTGGCAAGCGTGGAAAAAAAAGAAAAAACCTAAAAAAAGATGTAATATTAATGAAGAAGATGTATATAGCAAAAATATTTTATTTTGCGGTAAATTTGCTTTTGTTCTGTTGTTTTTGGAAAATTTGCTTTTTAATCCCCGCGCTAAATATCTCTTAAAATTTTCCCAAATCGTCATATTTCCGTGTAAATGTACATGCTGAACTCGAATTAACAATTAAATTATGATAAAACCTAACGACAAGAAAAATTCGGACTCACTCGCGGTCATTCGCCGGCCATTACCGGCTTTGTGTAATTAGATTCACTGCAGATCACTTCCGTCATGCAATCATAACTTGTTGCCCTATTTACTACTTTTGCTTGTCTAAATTACTACGCACTATCGTAAAGCAATGACAAGGGTTAGGGTTTTCTTTTTGTTCTTTATATATATATATATATATATATTATTGGAAATTCTAACAAGAACCAATTTTGGGTTAGGGTTTTCTTTTTGTTCTATATTATTCTAACAAATTCTTTATACGGAACAAAAAGAAAACCCTAACCCTAAATTTGTTCTTGTTAGAATTTCCTTTTTAGCATTTTCTTACATTGTAATTTTATTTTGTAAATAACCTTGCTCTTTACAAAGTTTGCACATTATTATTTGTTTTATTTTCAATTTTATAAAATAAAAAATGCTTTCCTGTATTATTTAATTTGTTCTTTTTTAATTTGTCATTGCTATTCTACACAGAAAAAAAAGGTTTTATTATTTAATTTGTTTTTGTTTAAAGTTTTCTCTTGTAATTGCTTTACAATAGTGTGCAGTAATTTAGATGTATAAAAGCAGTAAATAGGTCAAAAATTATGATTGCGCGTCCAGATGTGCTCCAAAAGTAATTAAGCTTCCACACACAAAATGTTCTGCAGCTGCTTTTTTGATGGAATCAAGCCCTTACCGCAGCACTCTTGTCAGACCATCTGCTTGGTTGTGGTCAAACCTCACTAGAGTTACGTCCACCAACAACCTGTACTCTTTAATTGGCATTGTGAGCATGCTGAGCCGTCATCTGACAAGCATTTTGCTTGCCACCTTAGAACGAATCTTGGCCTTTCCTGTGAGTTTGGCTGGGATCCATTTGCATGCACAAGCAGAGTCTGTGAAGATGTGAAATACTGTTGTTTTCTACATCAATGTCATATTGGCACCTTTTAATACGACTTTGAGCTCTGCTAAATTTATGTGCTGCATTTCTTTCTTTTTGCTCAATCAACTAGCAACCTCCATGGAAGCTCCATTCTGTTCCAGCAAGTTTCCATTCGCCAGAGAGAGCTTGCATCAACCCAAATGTCAAGATTGGGTTCATCAATGCACTACTTGCCCCCAAGCTTCTTGGTGCACTCTTACAAAGACTTCTTTTATTATTGTGGCTAGAGGAGCATTGTCCACCTTATTGCCTCAACTGGTTGAAACTGCTGCTGCTCTCCTCTTAATGAATGCTGCTGCTGCTACTCTATCCACCCACTGGAAAGTGTCCAACCAACTTTCTGCATAGTGAGAATACACTATGTCTAATTATAACATGAGGCATGCTTGGGACCCCATTTACATCGGAGTGTGTTGCACTCCACCTAAGACTTGCAAACCAAGCATTCATGAATTGACCTTCAGTCACCACTCCGTTTCCTTACTCATCAGCCCCAAATTTACCAGATGTTGCTTCATGCTGCCTGCAGATTCTATATTCTCATTGATTTAGATATCATCAATGTACACTGATGTTGTTTGCTGGATAGTCTTATCCTTCGACAATACCGCATCCATAAGGGCATGCATAATAGATGGTGCCATATTGAGTCCAAAGCCTATGCCAGTATGAGCTGTGTAAGCTTCAACATGCCTATTCACTTCATCAAAGTCCAATATGGGGCGTACCTTATTTTTAATCTGCTGTAAAACTGCCATCAACAGAATCAGGTCCTTTGGGACACCAAGTTCCTTTCTTAGGATATGGAAGCAGCCATCAATTATTCAACCATGTTTGCAGCTTGTGCTGGTTGGATGTTAAGCAGACACTGGCTATTCAGGTACCCTGTTTGTCAAATTATTGGGTAGCTGGTCACCTAACCACTTACATGAGGTTGCCCACACCCTGGTCCTGTTATCAAATACAGCGCTGAAATCCGGTTCTTCTATTTTTATCGCTGTGCTGATGTATGGGTTATCGTTGAGAAGATGGCTTCACCAGACTTGTTGATTCTAACTCCACCCAGCATTTTAATGACATCCATCCCAATGGATAGATTGAAACCCAACAGTTGACTGTCCATGACTAGGACATCAGCTTTCACAGGGTCTTTGTCATCTACTGCTAGCTGTCTCTATGTTCATCTTTTGTTGACTTCAGTGGCTACACTCTCATCCACTCACAAGGGAACCTTTAATATCAAGAATTTATTAGTGCAATGCACTTGATCCCATCGATCTAAACCTTAATTACAAGGAGCATCTCTTTAAAACTTTTGGGGAGAGACTAGCGCTGATGTCTTGCCTCTTTCTTCACTTCCCAGGACACTAAGATGCAATGTAGCCTGTCTCACAGCATCTAAAGCAGCACACATTCGCTTGGACTTTTTGCATGGCGCCACGGCACCACTCTCTATGCTGATACTGGCAATATCTTGTAAAGTGGTTTAGTCCAGAGCATTTGTAACACCTAACTTGACTGACAGACTTATCAGGGTAGGTAGGGCTTGTATTGGCCTTAACTAACTGTGCAACTGTTCTGACCAGCTTTTTCTCATCTGACATAATGACTCATGCGCTAGTTAAAAATTGATCCAGGGTCATGTTGTCCATTCTTGACGATGCCCAGAGGTGCTGTTTTACATGACTTGGCAGTTTGGCTACAAAAGCACACGCCATCCATTTTTCAAGAGGTGCCTCTCCAATGAGGTTCCACCAGGAACATATCTACTGTTTTACAAATTGCTGTGTCATGAAGCTTTCAAAATCCACAAACAAATCCATTGTGAAGGCAGTTATCAAAGCCCACTTACTTAGCATCAGACCTTTGTTCTTTGCTGAGTTGCCTATATACTCTCAACCATAGAGGGATGACACATCCTATTTTCTGAATGTCACACAGCTCACAAATGAGTTTCACATCTTTGAGCTATTCAACTATTAGGAGATTGGTTGCTGCTCCACTGAATTCTGGGAGCAGTCAAATGTCAAACTGTCTGTTTGCCATTTTCTTGGTGCCGAAATAGCTTGAAATGATTTTCTTCCTATTGGTTGGGTATCTATCAACAAAGTTGGATAGAAAACTCAGCAGCACCAGAATTAAACACTGGATCATGATGTGCAGGGCATAGACAAGCCTTTCACATGGGAACACCACATGTATGGGACAAATGCAGCCAAGACACCAGAACCACAAACAAGGACAAATGAATTTGAAATGATGCAGGGCAACACAAAGACAAATCCTTTATAATGACAGCAATCCCATTGTGTGGTCACCGTGGTGTACTGCCAAGCACTGCTACTGCCCAGTAAATTGTGCCTTCTTTTATAGAGCCTAAAATTTTAGATGTTGGCTAGCAAAAGAATCCTTTTCATAGCTAACACCACTCAGCTCATCATCCTGAAAGCTGGTAAACTCTTTCTTCATACCTAGATGTTCCGAGGTTCACACTGACTCTTATTCTAGCAGGGCTGCCATGTGTTGTCTTTCTGCAGAGGCAGCACACTAAATGTTGTCTTTTTGACCAACAGAAGTGGGTACCGTTATCAGTAGTGACTGGCTGCTCCATCTGCATTTTGTTTCCACTACAGGCTGCCTGCCAAATGAGACATCCTTTATGAGTGTGTCTGTTCATGCATGTCCAGTAAGGCCCTCTCTGATTAGTTGTCAAGTTAAAATGCTGTGCAATAAGCTCTTGACAAATTCAAAATGGCTAGACATTTTCCAGACACAGACATATAACAACTGTTAAGACAAAAATTTTGGAGTGACTATGAAGAAGAATATTGAAAATGTCCTTTCAGATTTACCTAAAGAATAGCAGCATTTTTGACAGCATATGCTATGAGTGGTTGACAGTGTTTGGTATTAGCTGAAAGGCAAACAACAAATGTTCAAAAACTTCCTTTGCTTGTTTAAAACTAGTTTGGATTGTGTGAAGGATTCTGTTGAGAAATCAATTAAAATATTGGTAACACATTGCTTTGTTATGGCTTGTAAAAAACTGTTTTAATAAGAGGTAACTTTTACTTGCTAAATCTATGTGGTCACCTCTCACCTACCTAATGGTAGTTCAAATCTATTCATTTTCTGGCAAACTTGGACCGTCGTGCCTAAAAAAAATGGAGTGTCAAAAGGAGTTTTTTTTCCCCTTGACACTGCTATTATTTTAACTACCATCACTCTTTGGTAATGTTTATTGTTTTAAAAAGCAATGATTAGAACAGTAATTAAACCTGAACACTTGATGAACATGAATTTATACATGTTTTTGTTTTTTGTTTTTGAGAATTTACAACAAAAATATTAAAATGTTAGTGAAGAGAAAGAACAATAAAAGAACAGGATTCAGAAAGACAGAAGATGCCAATTGATGTTGCATTTAAGTTTTTGAAGGTCAGGTTGACAGGAAAGTAAGAAGCTGGAAGAGACTTACACAGGAGAGAAGAAACTATTAAAAGAGAACTAGCTATTTCAACCATAAATTGATGAGACCTAGATGCCAATCTAGTACTACACTTAAGGTCGGGATACTAACGAGAAAGTTCATTAGAACAATTAACATGAAAATATTTATAGAAAAAAACACAGGGAAGCTATGTTACAGTAATGGGAAAGTGACTGAAACCAAGATCTCAGGTCAGGACCAATAATATTACAGACCTTTCTTTTGATTTTGTAAAGAACCTTGAGGTATATAGCAGGTGAACCTGACCATATATAGCAGAAATATTCAACACACAGACAAATGGTAGATTTATGATTTATAAATGTGCAAAGTGGATTCTGGTGAGAAAAATTGTCTGGCATGACACAATGAACCAACTTTACTAGCAGCAGACCTAACAATTGTTTCAATATAATCATTTCACTTCATGTCAGTGGAAGACCTGAATCCTAGAAGGTGCAATGAGTTACTTCTTGGAGGTTAGCATGAGTCTTGTAAAAATGGTTCTTTAAGATGACTAAAAAGCAGCAGTTTTGTTTTGGAAGTGTTCAAATTTACAAGCCATGTCTTGTCATTTGTGAGATCACCTGCCAATTTTACTTTATGAAACCTATCAGACTTACTACTGAAACAGGAGTAAATAATTGTCACCAGCAGAGATACTGAGTTAGGAACTGATGGCATTGGTAAGGTGATCGATGAAGATAAGAAACAATATAGGTCCTCCAGGGATAGGGCTCTGGAGGTGGGCATTAATATGATAGGATCTAGAAAATTAGCCATTCATCACAACCTTTATTGCCTGATTTGTTAAGGAAGATTGTATCAAATGAAGAATTTGTCCAGAGATATCATGGCCCTTCAACTTGTGGAGAAAACCTGCATGGCAATACTGTCAGATACTGTTGAGATATCTAAAGCCACAGTCTGAGCTTCACCATTCTCATCAAAAGCTTAACAAAAAGGATTTTTATAGGAAATAAGCACTGGGTGATTTCAATTAAGTAATTGAATCGGAGAGACAAGTTCTAATTCCTTCCATACGCAACATTATCAGAAAACAAGAGTCATGACTATAGTAAAATTAAAGTCAACATTCCTAAAATTAGATCATGGAGAATATTTTCCAATATTTTTAAGATTACTGAGTACTTAAAAATTATATAAAAATGTGCTCAATTTTAATTTTCTTAAATGGCAACTGATCTACCAGAGAAAGAAATGACAACCTACTGTGGGGAAAAACTCTGCCTCGTCAGTCACATATTGAAAGATACATGATCACCTAAGCATGTATCATGCATGGCACTTAAAATATATATATATATATATATATATATATATATATATATATATATATATATATATATCACTTATCTGTCAAAATTAGGAATAGTTGTAGCTAAGCTTACCATACATCCTGGTTTGGTCGGGACTGCCCTGCTTTGAGGAATTTGTTCCAATGATATAAGCTTATTTTTTGTGTGTAAGCCTTAAAGCTTATGGTGTTGAGTCATGAAAACACTTTTTAAAAGAGCCTAAACTTGTAATAAAAACTTGAAATTGGCCTGGTTTGTGGTTTAGAAATTAAGGTTATCTTCTTTTCTTTTTCTTTTTTTTGCTGCTGCTATTTTGGCAGGAAAAATAATTATGGAAGAGTAGATTTCTCATGTACTTAATCACCACTATTTGCTATTATGACAGGTTAGTGACAAGACCTTTGTCAGGATGATTGGTGATAAAATAAAGCAGGTAGATTTAATTTATGCTTTTTCAAAGGATACAATCTCAACTAGGATTTTTTCTAAGGATACAATCTCTCTTGTATTTTAGATAACTCTTACAGTACAATGCATTTATTTTGTGGAAAAACTAAAATGTTGTTTGTACTCTGTCAAGAAAATTACACAGATTCCACAATTACAATAGTTTTAAATTGTTCTAATTGGATTTTCATTACACCATTTTTTCCAGTATACAGCAAATGTTTGGCAAAATTACCTCAAGTCCTTCAAATCCAAAATTAAGTTTTGAAGAAATGTTGTGCAACAAAATAACAAAGCAAAAGAAAAAAAATGAAGAAAAAGAAAAAGGTAAGGGAAATTTATGTCATTTAATTCAAATAAAGTGTATTTAATTTTTATAAACATTTTTTTTATTGTAGGAAGAGAACATTTATAGGTACTTCCACTAATTTGGTATATATAAGATTTAAAAGGAATTTTTAAAAATGGAAAAGGTTTCTTGAAGCTTTAATTGAAATCTATAGGATTTAAAATTTACTAATACTCTGTATTTCAAACAGATTTTATATAATTTTTTTTCAGTAAAAATTATCAACTGGCTATTTTTGAGACATTTATAAACAAAAGTTAATTTTTAGTTTTAAAAATTTTCAAAAATATATTTCTGAAACGTTATTTGAGGAAAATTAGCAAATTTAAAGTTAAATTAATCTGATTTGAAACACATATTATTTACTTATAGCATAAAATGTTGTATACAAACATTTCTTAACTACAGGTTCTTGTTTTTTCTGATGTGTTAATCAGTTGATTGACAGCTGATTGACAGCCGAACCTGTTCATAATTAAGTATGGTGGAGCAGATGATAAAATTCATATGAGGGGATTTTTTTCCCCGTAAATGGGGACAGCCCTTAAAACATGTGACCTTTTTAATAGTAATGTTATAGGTTTGATCATCCATACTTTGAAATTCTGTAAGTATATCACACATACTAAAACAAATCAAAATTCTTTTAAAAAATATTTGAGTTCATCAGACTGTAATAAGTTTTACAATATAAAATTAGTAAATATAGTTTTACTTAATAATAATATTTTTTAATTGAAAATGAATTTTAAAAGATTTAAAAGCTTCTCTAATTAGATGTCTTAGTTTTATTGCTTTTTATATTTTTCAATTCAGAACAGATTTTTCGTAGGGGGTCTGCTTTTGAAAAAAAATCTGTGATTTAAATTCTTCAAAGAATTCTGCTTTTAACTAATATAGTCACTAAAAATTATGTTGAATTTCTCAAGTCTTCATAAAATTAAGTAAGTGGAGGATAACATTAAAAAAAAAAATTTTACTAAGATTTTCTAAAAAAAAACATTTCCAAAATAATTTCAGTCATTTGTGAATAAGTCCTAAAAATTTAATTAAAATCTAACAATTATTTGATTTTTGCAAGAATTTCCAGATTAATGTGTATGTCACTGCAAGAAAGAGGTTAAAATTTGCTATGCTAAAATTTAGTACAACTGCTGATGCAAGAAAAGCAAGTTTTTTTAATCAAAATTTTAAATGTTTTAAAAAGGAGTAAAAATTTAATTAAACATCCAAGAAATACTTTGATCATTCCTCTTAATAATAACAAAAATTTTGACGATAAAACTATGTTTTCATTACATTTGGAGCATGCTTTCATCATGGTATGCTGATTTATTTTAGTGTTTTTGTGCAGGTACCTAATTTAGAATAATACATGTACAAGGGATTTAAATTAAAAAATGTTCTTTATTTTTAATTTTATTTTGGAATATAATTGTAGAATTTGAAATTTAGTGAACATAGAATAAAAATAAAATAATATTTTAGGCATTTTTTCTCTCTTCCTGCTTATTTTTTACTAAAGATCCTGTTAAAACACTAAAATGTATTAAGTCAACTGGAAATTTTATAGCATATCTTTATAATTCATTTATAGAATATAAAATAATTCACACTTCTCCTTCACTGTCTTGTGTTTTGCCCAGCTCAACTCTATTACTGTAACTTTTGCAATATGTTAACTGGTAGCTAACTTCTGGTTGTATCACATATAAGGTTGGGTCAACAAATGACGCAGTCACTAGCTGAATTTTTACTATAATCTGTGATTAATGGGGAAAGCATTGAGCTAAAGAAAGAGATTAAATATTTGATGTGTAAAATAAAGCCACTTTTATCACTGGGCTGCAAACATTGATGTACCTGTAGTTATTCCAATTTTGGGACTTATTAAATAATATAAATTAAAATTCTATAGCTTGAGAATTATTAATAGATCTGTGGGTATTTTTAAAAATTTTTTTTTTTAGATTGGGATAGGAAGTATATAAATCTGTAGGTATTAAGAAATATTAATGTATAATTTTTATTTTGTTTATAAATTTAATTCTGATTACATACAACCATAATCGTTTACATTTAAAAAAAGTTGTCTAAGAAAGCAACATGAATTGGAAATAAAGAAGTAACTTTTGAATTTGGCATTATTAAAAACTGACTTATTTTTTTGTGAAAATTATCTTCATAATTTTCTTCTTGTTTTTAATGATTCCAAAAAGACTATTAGAGACTTGCTGTATGGATCAGTTCTAACAAATTTAGTAGAGGAAATAAGGTAATTGAACAGGGAATAGGTTTCACTAACAGTACTTTTGTCCAACACCAGAAGATGCTACAAACCCAAAATATTAAACTGAAAACTTTAATCATGATCTTGAATAGCCTCATCAGATCTAGGCTCACATATGGATGTTATGCATGGCATCCAATTCTTTCAGCAATGTCTAAACTTTCATCTATATATGTCTGTATGAATGAGTGAGTGAATGAATGAATGCTTTAGGTCTTAAAGAAGACACTGTCTCATCAGACTCAATAGACTGGTACTACAAAATCACAAACAAAGAGCTTTATGAAATAACAAAAACAAATCACTTGAATACTTCCAACAATGACAACAGATAAAGTAGATAACACATGTAGCTAGAAGGGAAAATTATATAATCAAGATATTGACTTTCAACACTACCTTAAACAACAGACTTCGGACAAAATTTCTATCAGTCAAAGAAAGAGTGATAACAGTGAATTTGAGAAGTTTAATTTCCAGAAAAACTGTTTTAAGAAAGATTTTTATAAATTTCAACTGACAGTAACTCTAACTGCTTGGTTAATGAATGCCAAATGTTTCCTGTCCGGAAATGACTATTTTCATCATTACCATTAATGTACATGAAAATTTTAGAGGATGTTTGTTGAAATAGTGAAATTATGTTAAAACAGTGTCCTATGAAAAATGAATTATTTTACAAATTAAGTTTATTTTCTCTTTACTTTTGCAGAATATCAAATGACTGTTAAGTCAAAGAAGACAAAGAAAGAGTTAACAAATGGTGTTAGTAAAACAGAATATATTTCAGATAAAAAGAAAACCTCAATGCTTGGGAATGAAAAGAAAATAATATCAACTGTAGAAAGTATAAAATCACGTCTGGAAGATCAATCAATTTCTCGATCAGCCAGAAAAAAATTAAAAAGAAAATTAAAAGAGTTACAAAGCAACAGGTAAATTTTCTTTACTCTTTTTAATGGTGTGTAGATTACTTAAATGTTGGCAGAAATAAAATCAATCATTATGAAAAAGAAAAGTTAAAATAACTCAATTCATGAAGGAATATTATAATTCATAAATCTGACATTTTATGGCAAGGAAATTAGTGATACAAGTTGCTTATTGTAGCACAGGTACCTCCACTGTAAAATAAAACAGCATAGCATGATGAAAAAGGCACCAAATTTAAAAGAACAAAGTTTTATTGTCAAAATGTTTGTTATTATTAAGAGGAAAGGCCAAAGTATTTTTTTTTTTATTTTATTAAATTTTTTAATTCTTTCTGGCATGTTCAAAATTTTGGTTAAGAATCTTGTTTTTTTAATTTTATATTTTTTGTCAGTGGTCAGCCAAAGATTACTGTAGATGTTTTAGTGTCTTTTTTCCGGTAAAAAAAAAATTGATTTGGAAGTATAAATTTTCGACTTAAAGTGTTTATGTATTCTTTGATTTGTAAGCCACTTTGTGTATGAATTTGAAATAGCAGTGTCCATTTCAGAGGGGACTCGTTTTTAGGTGCTAATTCCTTGTCAGAACTAAAGTTATGTTAGTTCATTTGTTCTGGTAGCAAGTCTGATTTCTCTGGGGAGGTTTACTCCCGCAGGGGCCAAATCCTTCAATGACAGTATATCATCTATCTAAATGCTGGATGAATGCATAATGCAGGTTTGCCTACATTAATTTGACTTCATTTACTACTGGGTCATTCTTACAGTGTTGAATATGGTGTCTCAAAAATACTAGCCATGAGAAGAGTGAGGTTCGTTATAAAGTTCTATGTTGGAATGGTAGAAACCTTTCGTGTTGTGTTGCATTCATTGTGATGCACATCAGGGTTCAAATTGTGTTCAGAGATTCTGGGAGGAGGTTTTTCCAGTTAGTGATCGGCACTTTCAATTTGTGGCAGCCAGTTTTTGGTTTTCCAAATTGTATTTTTCACACTGCCCATTGTCTTGGAAGTTATACAATGTAATCTGACTTACAGTCACTCCTTGTCCATGGAGAAATTGCCTAAGTTGTTCTAACATGAGTGATGTTCCTCAGCTGGGGCTCCAAAATGGGCAAACAAGGAGTACAGACATTTTATTTTTTGGTTCGGGCCATCCAAAAAGGATTATGATACTAGAATGACGACATAAGAAGTCGTGCCCAAGTATCATGTTGCAACAAAGATTCTTCATTACTGATAGTTTTGTGTGAATGTAAGAATTATTTTTTAATTGAAGTCTGACCCAATTACTTGGGTGTGCAAAGAAACATTCACCGTAGTTATTTTGTCAGAACAAGGAAAGATCTGCCACTTATTAGCGTTCACCACATTTGAATCTATATAGCTCACAGAACTACCTGTGTCAATAAGAGCATCCACAGGTATGTTGTTAACATAAATTTTTAGTATAGTTTTTGAAAGATAGTCTGGTGAGGCAGCAGTTATGACAGACATATTAGAGTGATGCATTGGTGGAGCGGGTGAGGATCAACATAAAAAAATGTCCAAGTTTCTCACATTTGCAACACAAATTGTTCTGGCTGGACAGGAATATTGGAGGTGAAAAGAGTCCACAGAAGAAGCAGTTTTTTGTTGAAATTGCTGTGACTGGTTGCTCAGGGGTAGAACCTTGGTTATGAGAAGACACTGAAGGCAAAAATGAAAAGTCAGGAGAACGGTGAAACTCACCAATGGTAGGTAAGAACAAAATGAACTGTCTTCTAGGCAGTTCTGAACATCATGGTTTTGTTTTTGAAGACTCTCTGCTTCACTTGAGCATTTCGAAGGCTGTTTATAAAGGCGTCCATAATATGTTCATCCCAGGCTTCTTCTGCATTCATTGCTTTAAAATTGCTGCCTTTGCTTAGTGTTCTCAATTCAGTTAGGTAGCGCTCGAGGGATTCACCCTCTTCCTGTTTTCAAGTGAAAGGCAGGGGTCAAGTGAAAACCTCATTTTTAAATTGCGTGCAGCAAGTTTATAGCTTCCTTGTATGGAGAGAAGTCTGAAATTATCCTGTAGACAGAGGGGGACAGATAGTTTGTTATCAGCCTTGTCTTGTCTATTTGTTGGTGATGGTGCTCCACTTTAAGGGTTTCTACAAAGTTTTCTAATGTTAAAATCTAATTGCTCAGCAGCTGTAGTATGGTCAGAGTCAACGTCAAACTTTTATGGTCTCATGCAATATTCCATGTTGATTCTAAGTTGAATAGTATTATACACAGGTATATCTTATCTGAAGCTTTATTCATCTTAGAATGGAGTATGTCCAACTGAACTTATTTAAATACAGAATACGTATAATGGGAGATAATTCATACCACACCAGTCAAGTTTGATCTCCAAAAGATTAAATGCAATGTCAATTGTTATCTTCTGTCTTAATTCCTGTTCTTTTATTGCTTCCTCTCCTTAATAATGTTTTCATATTTTCTCACACTCAGTAACCCTTTGCATCATAGTGGCTTTATTGTCTTGCTTGGGGTGAAATGATTCAAACTATTCAGCATAGTTTCATTGTCTTCCAAAAATTGGCAATATTCTCAGGTTACATCTTGAATATAAACTTCCTTTTAGTTTGATGAACTGAAGTAATATAAAGTCACAAATTCCATTTTGTAAAACTGTCTTGGAAAATGAGCTTTCACAGATTAAGGCTTCAAAGGAAATTAATTTCAAATAAAACTGGCAAAGTTGACTGTACAGCATGGGGAAAAAAGTTCCCAAGTAAAAAATAAAATGACAGTTGTAAATCTTTGTTAGCAACTTCACATCCTAATCTATGTTGGAAAGTTGGTTAACAGTTTAAATGGTTTTGATTCTTGATCTTGTTTCATCATTTTTTTTTCTTTATATTAACATTTTTCAAAAGCTCTCTTTTAAGGTTTTAAAGTTGACCTGGAATATTATGCCTTTACTGAGTCCATATGATATTTTTGTGGCTCAGATTGAGGAATAAGACAGTCAAATTTGAATTACGGTTGAGTTTATTGCATTGACTTATGTGCTAATACCCTTGGGAAAGGTATGAATCTATCTCTTTCCCTTGCCGGCTATGGGTAAAATAGCAGGACAGACTGGGACCTATTGCCTTGGGTGGCTACCAGTCTAGGAGGAGGACACCTCTGAATTCAAAACCGTATGTAGTTTTGTCAAAGGTAATGAAAGGATCATGGATATTACAATGACTCTATGATCCCGACGGTGGTTGTGTGTGTAAGAGTCAAAAAAAAAGATAACTTAAATCTAAGAAAAACTTAAGACCTTCTTTTACCATAGTGTCACACTTTGCAGCATGTTCATTGGATCTCTGAAAATTGTTATCATATATCTTCTAAAGTTATCTCCTCACTAACATTATCATGCAACCAAACATGAGCTAGAGAAGTTTTTCTTTTATATTAAATTTGCAACATGTAACATTCACAATATAAATCCCCAAATCTCCTTGAAAAATCCTGGAATTTTCTAAATTGGTCTGACCATGCATCCTTTTCCTCAATTCATGAAAGTCAAAATGATAAATTCCAGAAATCTGGCTTTTTTTACAATCTAAAATTGTCCTTTAAGAAAAATGTTTTTTAGTCATCAGTATTATTACGAATGGTATTTTGTTTCCTTGATTAGAATTTTGTGTCCTCATAGTTACTTCTGTATATTCTCGTCTAGGTGACGAGAAAGAAAGGAAGAAAGAATATGAAGGCATGTCTTGTAGCTGCTACATTCACTCAACAAGAAAAGAGGAAAAGCAAAGATAAAAAGGGATCATTGACAAGTAAACATTTCTGTCAATTATAATTTACATTCATTGAATTTGTAGTTGAAAGGAAAATAAATTATTTTACAGTAATAAAATACATTTTAGTAGAATCTCGAAAAATTTATCAGTGTTTTTTAAAATTTAAACAAAGAAATTTTATTCACATGTCAATTTCAAAAGTAAAAAGTCCTTTTGATCTCTAGTCAATGGTTGTGTTTTTATAGGTCCCCCTGTGTGCATACAGTATTGTGGTGTATGGAGGATTGAATGATAACAGAAGAGTTTTTATGGTGGATGTGTAAATTGTAATGAATGACTGGGCCATGGATCTGATTAGCTAAGTATAAGATAGTGACGACTAGCCTCAACTCATTCCCCCTTTTTGGCCTTGTGCCACAATTTTCGAGCAATAAATATTGAGTTCATGCTGAAAAATAAATACTTTACACATCCCATGTCGATGTGTATCTATGTGTAAACTGTGTTTGTCTACAAATTGTTGCCAAATTTGAGAATCAAATTTGACTCAAAGAAAATGTAGACTGGAAGGATAATAGAAAATGTGCCTTTTGATCTGCCTTAGGATAGAATAGAAAATGCATCTTTGAAAAAATAAGAAAAATGTTATTTTTAAAGTTTGTAGGCTAATGATGACCTGTATGGCTATCTTTTGTTGTGTGAAAAAATGATGAAATTAAAACTTATTTGGCTTTTATTAATTATCTGTAAAAGTTCAATCTGGCAATCCTGTCTCTTTACTTTTGTATTTTGACCATAGATGGCTAGAAAATGTACAAACATGTGAACAACTCCTAGATATTTGGTCAGATATCATCAAATAATTAAAAAATAGAAAAATATTTCCAGACCTTCTCTGCGGTGCTGTCAAATGTGAATGACGTTTTATTTCCAGTGAAACTGCAGATTTTTGTGTCTTTTTTGAAAGTCATTCAACCCTTTCTGATAAAATATTAGAGCAATAAACCATTGCTTCCTTTCTTTGCAGTTGATCTTTTTAGCATGATCATGAAACTGTTAAGATTTGTAAAGGAAGAGCATACAAAAAAGATAATTACATTTTCCAAACAGAATGAATTTGTAAGAATTTTGTCAAATGCAAACATGCATAAAGATGCTGCAAACATCGAGTGTGGATTTCTGGAATGTAGGGCTATGCAATATTTATCCTGAAAAGGAAATGTGTCAACAAAACTATTTGCATGCAGAATTGCAACAAAGACTATGTTCATCACCATCATGTGTTTTTGAAATTGATGACCATTCACTTTGTTTGCATGTATGTGCATGCACATCAGTTTTGCTCCTTGAAACTTAATATAGTCTTGGATTTTTTTTTTTTTTTTTTTTACACAGATCTGTGGGAACCCTTAATAGAAAAGTACTGCATTAAGTACATTGACAAGGAAGAAGATTAAATATTAAGTGTTGTAAAATAAAGCATTAAATATATCAAGAGGATTTATAAAATTTTGCATAGAAGCTTTGTGCCAATCTTGTATGCTAATTAGAAAGTATTAATGAATCATTAAATGCTGCCAGTGTGTTTGTCTGTGTGTCTGTCCACCTGCCATTCTAAAGTTGATTAGAGATTCCAAATCAAAATTCACATTTTTAATGTAAGTTAATGTTAATGGTTGTAAAGTAAAAATCAAATGCTTTTTGTTTATTCTTTTTTAGGGAAACAGAACAGCAAGACATAGCAAGACAAGATAGGAAAAAATTCAAGCTTCTCAAAAATAAAACTGAAGTCAGTTCATTAGTACAGAAAAAGAAGACCAGTTTGAGCAATGGTCATCAACCAGATATTTCAACCACTTTAACCAGTGGTAATCAAGAATGTAAAACTGGTACTATTATTAATGGCTTTAAAATAAATACTACTATGCATTTATCTACCAAACACGAAGGACAACCTGATGAAGGTGATTTACAACTCTCTTCTAAAAAGGTAATTTTGTTGACTTTTTGGACCATAATTTACTTTTCAGATTTTTAATTATTAATTGTATTCACATGAATATTTTTGCAAAGGTCTAGTCTGTGTGTTTTGCACAGGTTTGGTTTTCAGTTATGTTTTAGGAAGGGAATTTTGACCTGGATTATTCAAGGCTGAATGAAGTCACTTTTAATTCAGGACCTCCATAAAAAAAATATACCTAAAGTTTAAATGAGAAAATATATATTCAAGCATGTTTAGTTAAATAATTTAGACATATTATGTCTATTTATTTTAGTTTTAATCCTTTCAAGTCAACAAATTAATTTCTTGGTGGCTATAGAAAATTAAGAAAAATTCCAAAATTTTCTTTTAAATAATTTGAATTTTCACAAGTATTTTCAATCACATCTCAGACCATCTTCAGGGGTTGCATATCTATGAATGTGTTATGTGTTAATACCATAAATTCAAAATGTTTTTTATCTCTATGTAAGGGAGGCACCCTATGTGATTTTTAAAAAAATGTTTAATTTAGTATTTATTATATAACACTTTGCTGCTATAAATATTTAAGAACTTTATTGCTATACTCATAGTTGACTTAATTTATTTTTAGCAGCAAAGTATAATGAATACTAAATTAAAATATCTTTTAAAAACGTTTTTTAAAAATTTTTTAAAAAAAATTAAATAACTTCCTTTGCATAGGGGTAAAAAAATATTTCGAATTTACGGTGTTGCACACACACATACACATATATTTTAATATATTTTCTGTTTATATATTATTGTTATAGATACAAATATTTAAGTAAATGTTCTGTTTATAATAAACAGTATTAACAACATATACCAGCCTGAATGTCCGAGAAATTTCATAGTAAATATGTCCTCCAATGGGAATCAAACCTGTATCCTACACAGAACCATCATATAGACTTGTTATATACATCGAGTTACTTCCCCTTGATTGTGAGTACTCCCACTATCACCATTGCCTGCAACCTCCCACCACATAATCACGTGATATACTGTAGTAGTAAAAACTATCTCTTAACAGTGTTTAATAAAAGCTTGTTGAGTTCAGACCTATGTCTCTCTTCTCCTTATGTTGTCACTAACTTGTTACTAATATTATCCTTCAACAGCATACACCTGTATCAGCACAAAATAACATGGTGTCAGGAAAGAACTTCGAACCTTCAACACTCACATACGTCAACTGAAAAAAAAAAAAAAAAATTATGGAATTTCTGCCGCACCCCAAAGAACTCAATTTTTCATCAGACAATCTTGGACAAGAATGGGAAATTTAGAAAAACCAATTCCAGCTATTTTTACAAGCAGCAGAGTCAGATAAAAAACCGGAGAAGGTAACAACCTCAATTTTATTGACCTGTATAGGAAACGAAGGAAGAAAAATATACTATACCTTCAATTTCGAGAACGAAGAGCAGAAATTCAATTTAGAAAAAGTAATTGAAAAATTTGACTCACACTGCCAACCGAGAAAAAACTTAACTTTTCTCACATATCAATTTCTGACTTGCAAACAGAAGGAAACACAGAGATTTGATGAATATGTCACTGAATTGCGGCAAAAAGCAAACAAGTGTGAATTTGGACAACTAAATGAGAGGCTAATAAAAGACATTCTTATCTGTGGTATTAATGATAATATGCTTCGAGAAAGAATGTTGAGAGAACCGTCGTTGGATTTGGAAAAAGCAATCCAAGCAGGTCTCAGTGCCGAAGAAACAAAGAGACATTCAAAAATAATGGCCACAGACACAGAAAACATATCTTTAATTCGCAATGTAAAGAAAAATAAAGTAACAAGAAACAAGATGTCTTCCAATGCCATGTATAAGCAAGAAGACAAAAATCCCGCCAAAACTCAACATTGGATTGAAAAATGTACATACTGTTCTGGTTCGCATCAGAAAAATAACTGTCCAGCATACTATAAAAACTGTACAAATTGTGGAAAAAGAGGACATTTCGCTCGTATGTGTCGAACAAAAAAGAAAAAATTGTACAATGTCGGACAATCCTATGATTCAGACCACGTGGAGTCAGTCCAGTTCAAAATGGACGCCATATTGAAAAAAAATATACACGTGCTTCAAACTGACAAGTGGAGGATAAAACTCCAAGGTTACGAAACCTTAATTAACTTTAAAATCAATACAGGTGCTGATGTGAACGTAATACCAGTGAAGATATACAACACCATTAAACCCAAGCCAAAATTAGCGAAAACATCTATAACACTAACTGCGTATAATCGTACGAAAATTCCCATAATAGGTAGCTGTACGATACGGTTACAATATAAAAACATACAAACAAACTCGCATTTCATTGTGGCGGACACCAGTGCAAACGCAGTAATTAGCGCGAATACAGCGGAAAATCTAGGGTTAATAAAAAGAATATACGAAATAGACAAGACGGACACAGAAGCCTTAATAGAAAAATATAAAGATTGCTTTGGTGAAATCGGAAAATTACCAGTCACTCATCACATAACTGTAAATCCGGACATAAAACCCGTTGTAAATCCCCCAAGAAATATACCATTTGGTATGAAACCAAAATTAAAAAAGGAATTAGAAAAAATGACAAAAATGGGAATAATAAAACCAACCGAAGAACCGACAGACTGGGTAAATTCTCTCGTAATAGTAGAAAAACAGAATGGCAGATTAAGATTATGTTTAGACCCAAGAGATCTAAACAAAGCCATAAAAAGAGAACACTACAAGTTACCTACTGCCGAAGAAATATTCGCAGAAATGAAAAACCCGAAATATTTCACGAAACTAGATGCATCAAATGGATATTGGCAGATACCTGTTGACAAAGAAAGTTCTAAACTATTAACATTCAATTCGCCATTTGGTCGTTATTCTTTCACTCGCTTACCGTATGGAATACACAGTGCCTCTGAAATTTTTCAAGCACAAGTAGCGAAGATAATAGAAGGAATAAAAGGAACAAAGAACTCCCAGGACGACATAATAATATGGTCAGAAACCCTAGAAGAACACATGAAAATACTAGATAAAGTATTCAGTCAGCTACGCAAAGCCGGATTAAAATTAAATAAAACAAAATGTGAATTCGCAACAAAGCAACTAACGTACCTAGGTCACCTAATCAATCATGAAGGAATAAAACCGGACCCTTCCAAAATTAAGGCTATAACACACATGCCTCTCCCCGAAAATAAAAAAGATATTCAACGATTTTTGGGAATGACAAACTACCTGTGTAAGTTCATACCGGAATACGCAGAGGTAACTACACCGTTAAGAAAACTCTTACACAATGACATACTCTGGCCGTTTGATAAACCTCAGATAGAGGCTGTAGAGAAATTGAAACAAACAATAACTAGCTTACCAATTTTAAAATTTTATGATCCAAGTAAAGAAATAAAAATCACAACTGATGCTAGCAAACACGGTTTAGGTGCAGTTTTACAACAAAAACATAACGAAACATGGTTACCCGTATCATACGCATCACGTTCGACAACTCCTGCAGAACAGAATTATTGCCCGATTGAATTGGAAACACTTAGCATAGTGTTCGCTTGTAGTAAATTTCATCAATTCATCTATGGAAGAAAATTCCTTATAGAGAATGATCATAAGCCATTAAAGCAGATTTTTAAAAAATCAATTACAAAAAGCCCCCCAAGAATACAAAGATTCTTACTGGCACTGCAGAAATATGAATTTGAAGTGATATATATCCCAGGTCGAGAATCCGTAATTGCTGATGCATTATCGCGTGCATATATATCGGACAATACACAAGAGATACCAGATACGGAAATGGACAAATATATCCATACCATTTTAAGACAATATCCTATGAGCGATCAAAAACTTGACGTCTACTGAAAAGAAACTGGGAAAGATCCAACACTACAAATGCTGATGAAGTATGCAACATCAACTTGGCCAGAAAATAAAGAGGTACCACCTACAATAGCGCCATACATGCCAAGTCGTGATGAGATATCGGTTGTGAAGGGACTAGTATTGAAAGGTACACGGATAGTGGTCCCAACATCTCTAAGAAAAGAAGCCCTACAAAAAATCCATACTGGACATTTAGGGATAGAAAAGTGCATTGCAAGGGCGAAGGAAGTCATATATTGGCCCAACATAAATAATCAGATAAAAGAAATGGTTAGCACATGCACACAGTGTCTAGATCATAGAAACCAACAACCGTCAGAACCAATAATGCACCATGAAATACCAGTAACACCATGGACGAAAGTTGCGACAGACATTTTTTATTTATATAATAATGCGTATATAGTAATAATAGACTACACAACGAGATATTTCGATATCCATAAACTTGATGACTGCAAATCTCGCAGTCATCAATAAAATAAAAAACACTTTCGCAAAGTTTGGTATTCCACAGATAGTGATCAGTGACAATGGACCGGAGTACGGATCATTAGAATTTAGACAATTCGCAAAAGATTGGGATTTTAAGCACATCACGACAAGTCCGAACTACCCACAATCCAATGGACTAGTGGAAAGAAATATTCAAACCATCAAAAGAACACTAAAAAAGTCTTTTGAAAGCGAACAAGACCCATATCTAGCGATGTTAGCATTACGGACCTCCCCATTAAAAGATAAATCGTCGTCACCAGCCCAACAACTAATGAAAAGAACGCTTAGGACAAACCTTCCTAACATCCTGCATAATAAATCCATGAAAAGGCATGAAGTAGACAAAAAGTTCAAAGAACTACCATCATTAAACAAAAACGATACCGTTCGCATTCGTTCCCAAGGAAATTGGAACCTGAAAGGTAAAATTATTAAAAGGCTAAAAGAGCCTCGTTCGTATCTAATAAAAACAGAACAAGGAAAATATTTACGACGTAACAGGTGCCACCTCTTAAAAACAAATTAAAATCTTACGCGCAAAGTTACATACGACTATGAAAATATATTCAACCAAGAAAATACTCAAAGACAAGTCGTATCACAAACGGGCACGGAAAATAGAACAACAACAAACTTCACAAAGAGAGGAAGAACAATCAGGCTTCCAGCCAGATACAGACACTAATTAAATGCACATAAACAAAAATAAAATTGTTTTTACTTTTCAGTAAAAAACCGAAGATGTTATATACATCGAGTTACTTCCCCTTGATTGTGAGTACTCCCACTATCACCATTGCCTGCAACCTCCCACCACATAATCACGTGATATACTGTAGTAGTAAAAACTATCTCTTTTAACAGTGTTTAATAAAAGCTTGTTGAGTTCAGACCTATGTCTCTCTTCTCCTTATGTTGTCACTAACTTGTTACTAATATTATCCTTCAACAGCATACACCTGTATCAGCACAAAATAACAAGACTGACATGCTATACCATTTAGCTACAGAGGAAGCATTTGGTTAGCAAGGTAGAATTACTGTTTTTAAACTACAAATTTTCCATGATTTCTGTTGAACGCTCATATTTGTTCAAAGCATATCTTAACATAAACAATGACATATATTATAAAATGGACTAAGTCCGACAATTGTTTTAATATATTTTCTGTATAATATATATATTCAGTTGTATGGATATTAGTTTGTAACCCTGCATTTCATGTTTTTGTGATCATCAGACAAACTGGTTTATTTTTAAAAAGTGGATCTATTTATGCTTATTTATGTTTAATTATTTGTGTGTGGTGGAGGGGGAATTTTCTTCTGTGTTTGTTTGGGTTGACACTCTCACATACATAGGCACACATACATACAGGTGTATACATTTATTTTGTACAAACACACCGATATAAACAATCTGAGATTAGGTGCACATACATGTCCATGTGTTTCAGCATACATATATGTGCAATTGTCATTCTATTTTGGTGCCGAGACTGTAGCATTACAATGTAGCAATGATCTCTTTACAAGGAACAGGTGTGGGTAGTGTTGACATTTTTCACATATGCTGTCAGATAAGCTCACATTTTCTCACACATAATACACACATATATGTAGACGCGTACACACACTCATTGTTCTGGGTCCACTACCACCACTTTGGTTAAGTTGGGTTCTGTCTGTGGACATGATGATGATTGTATTTTGAGCAATGCTAAGTGCTGGTGTTTTATTGACAATTGTGATTATGTTAATAGTAATAATAACTATGATATTATTATTGATATATTAATAATAATCATTGATGTGCTATTAGTTATGATAAACAGTAAAGTTAGTCTTAATGATGCTGGAAATGATAATATAATAATGACAAAAAAATAATGACAACGGTAATTATGATAATAGTTGTGGTAACCATGATGATGATAATAATAAAAACAATGACAATGATAAAAAGCAGTAGTAATGGTGGTAGAGATGGTTATGAAGTGATTGTTCTTAAAGTGGTAACAACAATACTAATAGTGAAAGTAGTAGTAGTCATTACAAAATATTTTGAAGTGTTAATAGTTTTATATCGTGATAGCTGTACTAATTGTTATAGTGGTGATTGTGCCTGTAGAGGTGGCGGTAGTGTTGGTAACAGTGCTGTTAGTGTTATTGATTCCTGTTGGTGGTTATATTTTGATGTTATCGTGTTGAGTGTTCTACCTTTTTTTTTTTGTCCTTTTTGTGTTCAGTTTTGCTGTAGGTATTATCTGTTTACTATGAACTGTGATGGTAGATATTTATTTTTGTGTCTGCATTTTAAAATTATTTCCAATCTTTGGTTTAGTAATTCTTTTTGTTGCCTGTGGGAGATTATTGCCATTTTTCGTGCAGACAATGTAGACATGTTTCATATGTTATTGTAGGCAGGTGTGGTTTTCATGATTTCCCAGCTTATTTTTGGTGTGATGTTTTTGTCTTTTAGTTGCCATATGTATGTGGATAGTGTGGTGCTGCTGGAGTATTTCCTGTCGGAGAATGAGAGGTCGTGGTGTATTTTCTTTGCTTGAATGTTCCTTCTGTGGTGCCAATGTAGTGTACAGTGGTGGAAATAAGTTTAAGACACCCCATGAAATTGTTAATAATTTTCTTATTACTGCACAAATTCCTCTGAAAATTTATGTGTGGTACCTAGATCCGATGGTATTAGTATACATATTCGATTTTATAACAACTTTCCACCAAAATAATTTATTAAGAAAGTTATTAAGAGAAATACGTTTTTGAGGTTGGAAATAAGTATAAGACAGTTTTGAAAATTTGTATTTAACAACAAAATTGTACAAAATTCAATATTTACATTTATTCCCTTTCAATTGCAATACTTCAACACATCTGTTTGGCATTGAATCAATAAGTTTTTCAAAAGTTTTAGATGGAATTTCATTCCAATACTGTTTAATGCAAGATTTTAAAGTTTCTCTATCTTCAAATTGATGTTTACTTTTTTATACTCTTCTTGACAAAATTCCCCACAAATTTTCTATTGGGTTTAAATCTTTAGGCTTAATAGGCCAGTCCAAAACGTCAATATTTTTTGTTTTAACCCAGTCCTTTGTGAGGTTAGAAGTATGTATGGCTGTGTTGTCCTGTTGAAAAATGGCATTATTGGTGTCTAGGTGATTCATAAATGAGACAAGACTTTTTTCTAACACATTGATGTATTGAGCAGAGTTTTGTTTCTCTTCCATCACTACTAAATTAGCCTTTCCAGGTGCAGAAAAAGCTCCTCAAACCATGACAGATCCTCCTCCATATGGTCTTTTTGAAAACGGCTGCTTCTCCTTTCTTAAATCATGCCAATAACACTGGTAGCCTTCGGGGACATCCAAATTAAACTTTTTCTCATCAGAAAACACCATGGTTTCCCATTTCTCTTTTGTCCATGTTACTTTTTTCTTTACCCCTATCTACGTACATCTTCTTGTGTTTAGCACTTAAAGCAGGGGCTGTCTTCCTGTTTCAATACACAAGATTTGGCAATTCATGGAGAAGTGATGTGTAAATTCTGAGATTTTTGCAGATCTCTTGAGCTTGATTGTCCTTTAGAGGCTTTTTGAAAAAGTCGACATCTGGCTATGTTTGTAATTTTAGGTGGACAACTTGTATGTTTTCTGGTGCCATACAATTCAGGGTCCTTTAAATAATTTCTCACAACTGTTCGGGACCTCGACAATTCTCTTGCAATGAAACTTATAGATTTTCCTTCCAATTTATAGGCAAAAATTTGCCCTTTTTCATTTTCATTAAGGGAGGAGTTCCTAGGCATTTGGCAGTAACTGTATTCAATTATGAAATGTTTAAATAGGACTCACAGGGCTTAAAACCATGATAAGAGTCTTTTTATAATCTGCACATACACTTACTCTTCCTTTGGCATTCTGAAGTAAACCAGATATGCAAATTTTCAAAACTGTCTTATAATTATTTCCACCCATGAAAATGAATTTTTTCTAACCTTTTTTTTTTTGGTGTAAAGTTGTTATAAAATCAAATATGTATACTAATACCCATCGGGTCTAGGTGCCACACACAAATTTTCAGGGGAATTTGTGCAGCAATAAGAAAATTATTAACAATTTCATGGGGTGTCTTAAACTTATTTCCATCACTGTATTGTAGTGTTTGCGTTCACCTTAGCTTTGTATACTATGTTCATTTGTAGGCAGATTCCTTGTAGTGGGTATATGGTTTTGTCTCTGCAGTTATATTAGGGGACTTTGTGCTATTGCAGGTTATTATTTTTTGTTGTGGCTTTTTATTATTTATGTTACCTTGTTTTTGTTAAATACTTTTGCTAAGAGCTTGTTATGAGGAAGTGTTTTTCTATTAGATTTAGGAATATTCTGCTAATGTTCTGATGTTTTTTTATGGTGGGTTAAACCATATTATATTTCTTTTTCTGTTTTGGTTGTGTTGGTGTTGTATGTGTCTGCTTTTTTTTAGTGCATTGTTATATGGCGTTTTTTTTTTTTTGTGTCAAAAATATCTATGTTGGATAAATTGTCTGATAGCCTGTGGCTGATGGATTTGGGTATGTGCTTGATGATTGAGGGTGGATGGTTGGAGGATGTGTGTATGTATGTGGGAGTGTCATTATCCTTTTTGCATGGTTCATAGGTTTCTTTGTTCAGGTTGAGGATGACATCTAGGAAGTTTACTCTTAAGTTTGTATTTATTTCTATTTTCTAAAATAGAAATAAAAACAAACACAAGAATAGGAAAGAATTCTGTTGTTAATGTTAGTTCTGTTGTTAATATTTCATTCTCTCACATAGTACAACGTCATAGAACTGCATCATGAATTTACAACATGTGTCTGCTATTCTGCAACTGTTATCGTTGCATAGTAATCTTCTATATCAACGTAACAGAACATCATCTTTGATGTGAATTATCTTTGTTTAAATGTCTATATAACCACTCTGAAGATGGCTCATGTGAGCTGAAAGCTTAGATCAAGAAACAGCATAATAAAAGATACCCAAATATTGGACAATTTTTATCTTTATTTTCTCCCAAAATTAAAGCAACTATACGAAGTTTAAAATGGCTCCTGATCAAACATAAGTCATTTGTTGTCTGATATATTTAACAATATATGTTTGTGTGTGTGTGTGTGTGTATATATATATATATATATATATATATATATATATACACACATTTGCCCAGATTAGTTATATTTCAATAAGTAGTTAGAATTCGTTTAATAACATATTAAGCCCCAAATATATTTTGGCTATTGCGTCTGATTGTCTAGGTCAATGTGCATGTGGATATCGATGTCTATGTGTAAGGAAAGTGCATGCACGTTTGGTTGTGTGTGTTCGTTTTTTTTGTTTTTTTTTATCAAGGGTCGTGTCTCGTCACCGTTTTTTGTGTGTATATATATCTAAATATGTCTGGGCGCTTATGTATTATAACCTGAGTGTGTTTGGATTGTTTTACGTGAGAGTATACATAATTGAAGTAAAATGTTTATATTTTTCTCTAGAGCTATCAACATCCTTTTTAACGTAATTTCAATGAAAAAATAAATTAAATAACATATGTATTTTTTATATTCTCCTCAGTAATTCTATAATTTTAAACTTAATAGAGATTAGATTTAGATTTCTAAATAGGTAATTTTTTACTTTTAATTTTAATTTCAAATTTTATCATATAATACTTATATAGTTAGGACATATTCTATTTTACTAGAACCCCAACTTTAAAGCTTTTAATATCTATGATAACCTTGCTTCGTTGTCAAATTTTTTGAATTCTCATATACTTGTATTTTGATTGGTCATTCTAGCTTATGTAACAGCGTTTACCCCTAGCGAAGGATCGTTAATTAATTTGAAACTTTTAAAACCATTTGTTCTACATTCAACATCATCACTTGATAATACACCAGAAGTGTTGAAACAAAATGGCTATTTTTGTAGTGATTTTATAACATATTTATGTTATAATATTTAAATAAATAATTATATAGTGGTTAGTGGACCATTACTATTGTTGATGAAAATGAAGATGATGACTCATTTTTAAATTAATGTCATAAGATTAATATTCGGGTTTAATTTTATAAAACTTTTTCCTTTTATGACAAATACCTTCCACCTTCCCTGAGCTCTGTCTCATGCCAACTGAAACATTGAAATGGATAAAATCTGTATTAGTTTTTCAACGTTTTTTTCTGTTTTTGATATAAACTCAGTCCACACTGGGGTTGATAAGAGAGAGACAACAGATATCTTCATATGCCAAAATAGGCTATTCCTCATATGACGTGATTTTGGATTTTATTTTTTAATATATATGTAATATCTGAATGTAATGAGAATGAAAATATAAATTCTAATGTTCACAGCATTAATTCAAAAGAGAGCTCAATACCAAGAGTAGAGCAATAATTATTTATTATAATTTTTACATACGTACAAAACAACTTACACATGACAAAGATGCATTTTTGTTTCAATGCGCATACATCTTGACTGGTGAAAACCAAAAATGATTATGAGGAATAAGCAAGTTGCCTATGGAACATTACTTCCTTTTTCTCATTATTCAAACTGTTTTGGGGAAAAAAGAATACCATAGGGTGAAACACCTTAAGAGGAAACAGGGAAGGATAAAGAAAAGGGAGAAAAGAAAGTGACAGAATAAGACAATACTATCTGTTGATAGCAGTTTGGGTGGTGAAGCAATGTTAAAACATTAAGATAAAAAACTGACCTGAAAAGTTTAAATCTTATCAGAAGTGTCTGCTACAGCTTTTGATAACGTGCAACAGTCAGAAATCTAAGCAAGCATGCCAAAACTTCCAAGAAAAAGGAGAGAGAGAGAGGGAAAGGTGGAAATAGAAAAGAGGAAAACGATGAAGGGAAAAGAGAAATAGGTACAGGAGAAGGCTGTAGTAGTAATTGAATACGATTTTACCAATGAAGGGACAGGGACCTTAAGACAGAATCAGAGCTGAATGACGCAGATTATGGCTGAAGTTTCTCTTATATGTTCGGGAATAAATGTAGTATGTAAATTAATAAATGGTCATTTAAGAAGTAGAAAATTTTTTGGTATGTTAAATACATAAGTTATTTGAAGTGTTGCTGTGGCAGACATGATGAGGCAGAACCTGGGACGAGCACAACTGGTTGCGACTTGCCTTTTCCCCGCCAAAAAAGAGCCCGTATTTGCTTAGCATGTAAGGCTACTGCAGTTGAAATGAAGGAGAAAAAAAAAGCACTTACCGCTCTGTCGTAATCCGTCCTCGGCCAGATAACGTAAAAGAATAAGGGGGAACTTGCATTGCATTTTTATGCAATGAATATGCAATGCATTATGGGACAGAGACGCAATGAATTATGGGATCGCATGAAGACGCAAGGGATTATGGGTATATGGACAGATATAAAAGCAACTAGTTTTTCCCAGTGGGCATGCTTGGAGTGACGTTTACAGCTGGCGACTGGAAAAGTCTGTTAGTGCGATTTTTAGACAGAACTCAAGAAGGAACGACTAGAGGTTGGAATACCAGTTGGGAGAGCTTGAATTTACTCACTGGTTGCTGTTTTCTCTTTATTTCTCCACAAGCTATTTCGGCATATTAATTCTTCAAAATGGAAGGCAAGATCTTTGACGTCCGTTTGATTCCAGAATTCAGCGGCGCCCCAACGAATATGCCCATTGTGGAATGGATAGAGAATGTGGAATTGGTCTGCGAACTTTGCATCATGGACAAGATCGAGTGCATCATGCCTCTACGACTACGAGGCGGTGCCCTTGCCGTGTATAGACAACTTAGTGAAGAGCAGAGGGCAGACACGGAACAAATTAAATGGGCCCTTATGACTGCATACGCGACTGACAGATTTAATGTGTTCGGCCAATTTATGGGACAGCGTCTTCGCCCAGGGGAAACAGTGGATGAATTCCTGGCAGAAAATGCATCGTTTGGCACAGCTAATAGGAGAACCGCTACCTGATTGGTGGATGGCATGTGCATTTGTGTCAGGGTTGCCACATCATGTTAGGCAGCTTCTCAAAGCTTCGTCCAGGATGAACGAGATGAATCTAGAACAGATTCTGACCCTAGCAAGGGCTATTATGATGGATGACGAAGGGTACCAGGTATTGGCCGCCGCATCCGTAGAACTAGCACAGTGGCAGCAAGACGGATGGCTACTGCCATATCCCGAGAAAGAGCTTGGCCCACACAAGGGATTAATTCCCTTAATGGCGGTTGTACAAGAACACAAACAGAAGCTGAGGTTCCCCCTGCCAAACCCATTAGCAGAACGATTACCTGCTACAAGTACTCTGGACCCAACCATATGGCGAAAAATTGTACACAAGGACGTCAGGAGAGGTCAAACAGGACGCAGAGGTCTGGCCGCGACAAGCAGTGTTTTTGATGCAATGGCATTGGGCACATTTCCTCAGAATGCCAGGGAAATGCCCAAGGGGTGAAGGTGTCAGCCTCAGCCTTCTCCCCGAGCAAGTAAAAACCTGGAAGTTACCCACCGTACAAGTATTTGTAAATGGAGTAGAGTGCACAGCTCTAGTGGATTCGGGATGCTCACAAACGCTGGTGAGCAAGGCTGTGTGTCGCAGCTGGAGGCAGGAAGAGGTGGGAGTGTTGACCGCCGACAGTAGGACCCTGAAGTGCCGTGGATACGGCAAAATTAAGTTGGGCGTAAAACAGATTCAGCCTGTGACTGTTGAGGTTTTGGTCGTGGACGGGCGGTTGCTAGGGTTCGATCTTCTCGGGATTGATGCGATCAAGGTGCTCGGAGGTGTACACCTGACTGAATCAGGCGAAGCGCATTTCGGAAACCTGAACACATGTGCCGCCATTCATATCAACAAGCCTGACTTTAGAGTAATGTTTAACCCGAGCATGAAAACGTGGACTGCATTGTGGAAGTGGGCGAGTGGTCATTCACCTAGCAAGTTGGTCAATAAAGTACAGGAGTACACAGTACCTGGCCACGTCCGGGATGAATACAAGAAAGGGGACATTGTCTGGGTCAAGACTCCACGTGGTAAATGCATCACCAAATTTGGAACCGGACATGTGACTGAGGTGGTGAGTCAGCAGTAGGTGTGTGTCAATGGAACGCCTTGTCATGTTAGAGACCTGCGCCCTTTTTTGGGCTCAAATTCCACAACTGACGAAGAAGACACGGAGGATAGTGAACAGCCGATATACATAGAGTTGGGTTCAACAACTGATCACTCCGATATCGGTAGTTTGCCAATAGATCGGGACGTATCTAATGAGAGCTCCTCTGACAAAGAAGCTCAACCACTCCTCCTTCGAAGGAGCACCCGGAACAAAAGACAGTACCCACACTGTCATCTGTGTGATCAGGAGATCAGGGAGGAGTGTGGCAGACACGATGAGGCAGAACCTGGGAAAAGCACAACTGGTTGCAACTTGCCTTTTCCCCACCAAAAAAGAGCCCGTATTTGCTTAGCATGTAAGGCTACTGCAGTTGAAATGAAGGAGAAAAAAAAAGCACTTACCGCTCTGTCGTAATCCGTCCTCGGCCAGATAATGTAAAAGAATAAGGGGGGACTTGCTTTGCATTTTTATGCAATGAATATGCAATGCATTATGGGACAGAGACGCAATGAATTATGGGATCGCATGAAGACGTGAGGGATTATGGGTATATGGACAGATATAAAAGCAACTAGTTTTTCCCAGTGGGCATGCTTGGAGTGACGTTCATGGCTGGCGACTGGAAAAGTCTGTTAGTGCGATTTTTAGACAGAACTCAAGAAGGAACGACTAGAGGTTGGAATACCAGTTGGGAGAGCTTGAATTTACTCGCTGGTTGCTGTTTTCTCTTTATTTCTCCACAGTTACAAAAAATTTTAGTTCAGAATTTAAGATATAAGTAAAAAGACATAAAGTATGGAATGCTAATATAAATTTTCTATAAATCTATTTATCAGATATTATTGCTAGTATTATACATGTGCATAAGCAATTTAGGATCATAATTTAAGATAGATCAGTAGAGAAGTATATAAGAAGGTAGAAAATATGTAAAGGAGGTGAGTTATAAATTCATAAGCTTAGCAAGATTGCAATGTTAGATCTTTAATATGCCTACAAAAAACGGTAGTTTGGTTTAATAATTGACTATTATTCAAAAGCTTAATAATATATATTTTTTCCTGTAGACATAAAAACAAGGTTTGTTCAAAGATCTGCAAGTTCTAGCTTGTTTGAGGATTTTCCACTTTAGGTGTTTTGTTTTCTTTCTTCTATTTCCAAAATTATTTAGAAAGTGAAGTCATATTATGCTTGCTTACTTTAGTAAAAGTGGATATATGGTTATAATATTGCTCCATAAATGAATTCCTAGAGGACCTAACATACAATTTAATATTATTGGGGTTTTCAATTAATGAGATGGAATACATATATACAATGGATTTTATTAGGCACTTGTTTGATAATGGATATTAATCGGAAATTCTACAATTACATAGTTCGGTTACCTGGGGTATACAAGAATTTGTATTTAGGTTACATTTATTATCATTATAAAGTTTCAGTATTCTGTTGTTGTGTGATTTAATAATTTTATCCAGATTTCTGTACAGCTATAATTGATTTTGAGGGCATTACAGTTGAAGATTTGACTTAATTGACTATTCTTAGGAAAATGCTTATCAATCATGTTTAAAAATTTGTATCCCAATTTGGTACAAACTAATTTATTGAAGGGAGGTGTATACCAAATCGTTTTCCTCACTCTATTCTTCTTTCTAGAATAACTATAGTTTTCCACATATTTAATTTTGGAAGATCTGTAGCCACTGTCAGTAAGGATTTTGTTGTAAACAATTTTGTGCTTATTGAATAATATATATATATATATATATATATATATATATATATATATATATATATATATAAATATATATATATATATATGATTTAGTTTTTTATACAATTTCTCATGTGATCTAATAATTTTTTTCTTTTCGGATGATAAATTATATAAAAATTGTCAACTTGTTCTTTTTATCCGAGTGTTTTCGGCTATATATTTACATATATACAAGGTTGAAATATATTCACTGTTAACAAGAAATAGATACTTGTATGTATGTATTTATATAATGTTCTCATTTTCAAAACATGATCAAGATATTGTGTCTATGTTCATACTTGATATTAATGAGTGTTGTTTTGTTTTTTATTTTTTATTAATAAGGCTTCCATTATTTTTAGCCTTTTTTTGCATGTAGATGATGCTATTATATTTGTACTGTCAACAAGTATGTTATGAATAGGGTCCTGTAGATTTCCATGAGTATTTAAATGAGACCTCATTTTGCTATAGTCTGAAAGATGTAGTGTGAGTTTTCATATCAAACATGTTGTATCATGACCTATATAATTATTTACGAATTTTGATGTGCTTTTACCAATTTTGCCAGAGGAGCATTTCAGTTAGCAAGGTCAGTTTTTATTTTCTATGACAATTTCTCGGACATTCAGGCCAGTAAATGTTGTTAATACTGTTTATTATAAACACAGCATTTACTTAAATATTCGTATCTATAAAAAAGAATGTATAAACATAAAAATGTTTTAAAATAATTGTCGGACTTTGTCCATTTCATAATGTGTGACGTCATTTGTTTACATTTGGATTTGCATCTAGCAGATATGAATGTACGTGAGAAAATCATAGAAAATTGTAGTTTAAAAACAGTAAAAATCGACCTTGATAGCCGAAACGCTCCTCTGTGGTGAAGTCGGTAAAAGCATGTCAGGCTATATGATGGTTCCATATAGGATACAGGTTCGATTCCTGTCGGAGGATTCATATTTTCTATGACAATTTCTCAGACATTCAGGCCGGTAAATGTTGTTAATACGGTTTATTATAAACAGAGCATTTATTTAAATATTTGTATCTATAAAAAAGAATGTATAAACATAAAAATGTTTTAAAATATATATATATGTATATATATATGTAATATGTGTATATATGTGTGTGTGTGTGTATATATATATTTATATATATATGTAATTGTGTGTATATACATGTATGTAATGTGTGTGTGTGTGTATATGTATGTAATTGTGTGTATATACATGTATGTAATGTGTGTGTGTGTGTGTGTGTGTGTATATATGTAATGTGTGTGTATACGTATGTAATATGTCCTTAATAAGACAATAAACTACGTCCAGCAACAAGGCCTCTAATCAGGAAGTTTTGAGGATCATGGAACCACCTCTTAATTGCTGGTGTTCTCAGGTCCACCCTGACCCAGGGTGGTAGCATCTGTTAGGGTCCCAGCTATGGGCAAATAATTAACTCCGAACCTGGGGTAAAAACACTATGAAAGTGTAAAAATAGATTTTAATACCAGAAACACTTTGTAAAAAATTATTACCAGCAATAAATTTTTGAAGAAAAAAACATTACCAACAATGTTTTCAAAAAATAAATATTACCAGCATTGCATTTTTGAAAAAAAATATTACCAGCAATACATTTTTGAAGGAAAAATATTACCAGAAAGAGATTTTTGACAAAACAAAATATTATCGGCAGTAAAAATTTTGTTGGCATTAAATAACCCATTGAGGTTGATATGCCGTAAAACAAACCAAACCAAATCAAACCAAACGTATGTAATGTAATGTAATGTAATGTAATGTAATGTATGTGTGTGTGTGTGTGTGTGTGTGTGTGTGTGTGTGTGTGTGTGTGTGTGTGTGTATGTATATATATATATATATATATATAGTTTTAAGGTGTGCTATATTTGAGATAAAGTGCTCAATATCAGAGATAAAGCATATATAAATATAAAAGTGAAGATTGAAGTCAACACTCAAATTCGACAGACTGTTTCATGCTAGACGCAATCGTCAGGCTGTGAGTGTTGGAATTTTTTTGACTATTTATATACATGGGTCAGTGGTGCATTGTGGGTAATCCATTCTGGCGGTTATTTATTCTGTAGTAATGGATTTTTTATTTATTAATCCGACAAATTTTTATCACTTAAAGTCACTAAAAATTATCACATTGAATTTCTCAAGTTTTTATTAAATTAAGTAATGGTGTAAAACACGTGTAAAAAAAACAAATATTAAATTAAAATAAAAAAATGATTATTGTATCAAGATTTTCTAAATAAACATTTGTAAAATAATTTCATTCATTTGTAAATAAGTCCTGAAAATTTAATTGAAATTCAACAATAATTTTTGCAAGAATTTCCAAATTAATGTGTCTGTCACTATAATTCATAATGCTAAAATTTACTCTGCTAAAATATAGTACATTTGCTGATGCAAGAAAAACAAGATTTTTAATCAAAATTTCGAATGTTTTAAAAAGGAGTAAAATATTTAATAAAATATTCAAAAAATTCTTTGATCTTTCGTCTTAATTGGAAGTCTTCAAGTGGTGTTTTGTTATTTGGTAAAGGTCTTTGTGTGTGATTGTTATTTAGTAATTTTTTTTTATTATTTATTCTGTAGTGCCAGTCTGTAAGATCTGATGATGGATTGTCTTCTTTAAGACCCACCGGATTAATTTGCTTGAAGCCATTTCTAATTATTAATCTGAAATGTAGTTCATAATTTAGATATTTCTGAATAAGTTGGTCACCATGCATGGAAATGAGGCTATTTAAGTTTTTAAGTTAATATTTTTGTTTTATAGTATCTTGCAGTGCTGGACAAAACTACCCCATCACAACCTATCCTATATTAAATTTACTTATCTCCTATTTTATTTTTTTATTTTTTTTTAACTTAGTTAACACTGAGTTACTTGCAACTTTTAGTATTTACTAATTCCACAGCCTACATTTTTATGATGAATTCAGAGTAGATGCCATCACTGCTTTTATTCCAGTTCCAGATCATAATTTCTATTTTGGAAATATTTATCTTGAGTCCTACTTCTTGGAACACTCGGTAGAATGTGTTTACTTTTTTTGTTCAAGATTCTTATCAAAACTCTGTATACCTATGTCATCAGCATAACTGCCAGTCATCATCAATACACTGGCCTCTTGAGGGCAATGAAAACATTGTTTTCTATTAGTAGATTCATTTGGGATGTAGTATGAAAGGCTTAAATGATCAGTGCTCCCTCTCTTTACATCTGTGTTTGTATAAATTGCATGGCCTAGTCTAGGAAGGGATTAAATATATTGGAAATCTCATTTCTTCTTTGTCATACATACTCCTGATAAGGTTTGAAATGATTTGGTGTTTGGGTCATCACCAGACATATATGACTTTGTGGATCAATACAGTTGTTCTATCAGATCAAGGCATTCTGTGAAATCAAAGCTTGGAATATTGTCTCTGATGGATGAGAAAAGAAGTCTCTATTGATGTTATACGCTACTTGGAGATCAATATAGCAAGTATACAACTCTCTATTTGATAAATATACGATTTCATGAAGTTGTTTGATGACATATATGCCATCATTGCATCATCTTACTGGAAGGAAACCCAAGTTGAGTCATTAAATGTTGACTTTCATAGAATGGTGAGTCTAGTTAGTAAAATATTCATTTCTACTTTCACCATAATGGATCTAATTGAGATAACTCTGTACATGTGAGGATATTCAGGACTACCTTTTAGTTTCCTTAGTGCATTAATGCATGATATATTCCATTGCTTTGGATTGTGCTTTTGATTTTCTGGCTTCCTTCATGAAATTGAGAAACTTTCTTTTGAATTCCGAGTATGCTACTTTCAAAACTTCAGACTCAATGTCACATGAAGCTTGATTATTTTTTAATAAAAAAATTTATATCTTTCTTGACTTACACACACACACACACACACACACACACACACTACTCTTTTAAAAAAATATACATCTCTTGTTGCAAGTTTTTGGCGTATATGTCTGCTAACATACTGTTGGGCTGAGTCTTGCCTTGCTATAAGCACTTCCGTAGTTGAACAGTAAAGATATACCCGACTAAAAGATAGTTCCTCCGATAAAAAGAATGCAGGTTTGGTCCATGCTGAAAAGTACATGTTCTTTAATAAGACTTTCAATGATTTAGGCTGGCAGATGTTAATTTCAGAGATGTCTGCTCAAACATGGATACCCACTAAAGTTTATAGTTATAAGATGATAATGTTGGAGTAAAAATATCCATTAATTGCTTAAATTACTTTGCATATGTTTTGAGTATGAAAATATAAGCAGATATAGACACCAAAAAGAAGGGGAGATGTTGAAATTTAACATTTTTTTTATGTGTTTGGGTATATAGTCTAGCCAATTTCATTTATGTTTTTTTTGTTTTTATCACTTTTGTTATTAAGTATCCCGCATTATGATAATAGAAGATCTGCCAACAAGGGTAGAAATGTTGTAAGAACTTTGATGCAAATTTACTTTGGATGACCTAGTGATTAAAGCACTTTCTATACACTTTTGTCTTAGTAAATTAAAATAATTGCATATAATTTTGTCCCATCTATTGTTTCTAAGTGAAATATTTTTAATGTCTAAGAATTTATAAATTTTTTATTACAATATAATGAAGTATATTTTCATTTTTGTCCTATGCTGCATACATTATTATTTATTCTGACCATTTATTAATGGCTACAATAATGCTGAATGTCATTAGGAACCGTGCTGAATGACAAAGTTATTTTTTTAGACAAAGTGCTTGTTTACTAGAGATTTAGTTTCTAAATGGGACATTCTTAGCAGATATGTAAGTAAATGCTTTCATGATAAAATTTAGTATTAACTAACAGATGTTGGTAAAATTTTCAAGATATGCTTATATTTATAAGAGCAATATATGTAAGTTTCACCTTTTAATATCTGTTTATTAAAAAGTATGTATTAGAATTTGTTTTGGTAGTTTTAGATTTTATTATATACAAAAACATAAGTGCAACATTAAAATATTATTTACAAATAAATCAAAAAGATATAAACCACTGTAACTAATAATGGATGAGCTATGGAAGAAAGTGAATATTATTCTCCAATTTGATTTTTTTTTTTAATCCTTTCACTCCAAGCAAGGCAATAAAGCTGTTAGGTTGCAAGAGGTTACCATGAAAGTATTTATAGAAAAGACATGAGGAAGCTGTGTTACAGTGGTTGGAGAGAGACTGAAGCCATTGTGGTCATTATTATATCCATAGTATATTAACACATTATTTTATTTTAGTAATGGAATAATTGGACGGAAAGTAATGACAAACATAATGTATATGCACTATATATATATATATATATATATATATATATATATATATATCTCCCACGCAGAGAAACAGTGTGAAAATGGAACAAAAAGATAGGATCTTACTTTGTAATAATTCCCAATGGGAATTGGGTCTGCTGGAGATTTTTCTATGTTTCTGGAGAAGCCATATTTCCAAATTTGAATGGGCCAGGGGAGGCAGATTTAGTCTACATACAGATGAGGCAAGGGCCTCACCCATACTTGTTGTTGATATAATAAAAATTGGGAACATACTTTATCAAACTTTAATGCAAAAATAATATGTATGCAATGTATATTAAAAAGAACAAGAATGTTTAAACAATGTCCATTCAATAGCATAAAATGTTCTTCCTATGTTAGTATCATGCAAGATTCATATGAAAAGAATGTTCTGAAAAAAAAGAGAAAACAAATTAAGATAAAAAAAAAATGCTTGGGCTATTTAATATGCCACCTTGACCTGGTCGTTGTCCACTTTGTAAATTTGATGCTACTGGAGATAGTGTAGTGACTGGTGTGTTCTTATTCAGCCATGTAGCATCCAAAAAGACTAGCTTCAGTCTGCCCAAACAAATATTTTAGTTTGCATTGTTAACATGTGCATTCAAAAAACATTTAATGTTTCTTCATGATCTTCTTCTGTATGATGGTTGCAATGCACTTACCTAAGTTATGCACCATTTCAAAATCTGTTTTCAGAACATGTATTTTTAGAAAATTCAAGATGCTGTATTGAAACTTGAAGAAGCTTCTGGAGCTGTTGGTCCTTTGACCTTCTACAAATGACTGGTATTCTGTGTATTTGTCTTTAGAAATAAAGATTCAATGCTATGCCTCATGACATGGTGTCTGTCGGGATGTATGATTTTTTTGTTTTTTTTTCTGTGAAATAAAAGTATTTTCTATGCCAGTAGAGATGTCAAATGCCAAACACAACTCCTTGCTTGAAACAATATGATACAATTCAACTGTGCGGGTCAATACTGATTTAATTATGTGAAATGCTGCCATGGTAGAATTCTCCTCAAATATGGAGATTTAATTAAATATCCTGCAATGCCAGAAAATATCTCTGAAAAGAAATAGTATGAAGGAATAATAAAATACTTGGGAAGGCCATGTGAATACATGTGAAAAAATATTTGAATTAAATATCACCCTAATCTCTGCCTGTTGCTGCTATGCCTTTGCCTATTGTTATTAAGTAGCTACCCCCAATTGGGTTACCATGTGTTACATGTCATGGTGTTAAAAGTAGATGAACTATTGGGTGGCAGGCAGCATAGTCTTCTTTGAAGTATGTCAAAATGAAACTTGACTTGGAAGTAAGGAAGACAGTGGCTATATTAAAAATATTTGCATTAGTGCAAAACCCAACACCATAAAAATATAAGAAAACAATTTGTTTGTCATAAAATAGAAGTACAATGGCATATATACTGTTAATATCTGCCTTTCATATAACTACAAGAATTTGTATGGCCGAAATTTGTCACTACCACACCAAAGAGCAGCATATAAAAAGGTGGTTCTGATACATTTAACCTATTGAATAATAGAAAGTGTACACATGGCAAAAAAAATAAATATAACCACATGTTTCATAAAATATGAGAAATGTGGCAAAAAGATATACTATCAAAAATTATTGAAAAAATTATGTAAAATCAGTTAGTAATTTGGAAAAGATGTATTTAACACCTCTATAGTCAATCATGTAAAAGGTAACATTGAAACAAAAAGAAGCCAACAGAGAATAAGAAATTTGTCCTTATATACAACCTCTCAGTGAACACATACATGAAGAAAATCCACAAGTAAAAGACACTAGATAGACTGAGATGTGTCCAATGCAAACATGAAGTCCCTAGTTAAAGTGTCAAGAAATGGTAATTATTTAGCATGTTAGACAAATTAATGCATCGAATAATGAACAAATTAAATGCCGGTTTATGGAGTTTTTATGCCAGAGAGTACTGATGAATATTCTAATATGTTATCACCTTTTTTTTTTTTTTTTTGAATCCATGCAACTCGTTTCATGTGGAAAACATTGTGAATTTTATCTTGTTATGGACATTGTGCACTGCAAGAATTGAACATTTTATATTTATTTGCATGTTCATGTCACATTGAATACATAAAATAATGGGAGCGCTAATATGTCATATTGGGGCGACCAAATAGTGGATGTTATAATATCAACAGGTGTCAGGTAAGTCACCAGATAATGGGTGAGCTGTTGAAGAAAGGTTTATTCTCACATTTTTATTTTCCCATTACTATAGCCATGGTACAATAACACTGTATTTCACAGATGGAATGTAAGGACTGAAAGGAAAAGAATGACAAACATGCTTTGTTCTCAGAGAGTGTTTTGTACTGCTAAGTCATATATGTCTACCAGAGATTCTATGTTTCTGGAAAAATCATATTTAGGATTCCAGATTTGAGCTGGCTAGGTGAGGCAGATTTAGCTTCTATCCTGGTGAGGCAAAGGCGTCACCTGTGCTAAAAAAGCAACTGCTCAGTTTGACTCCTGACTGTAGGACTGACCACTTTCGGCAATCTATGATGTGACATCACACTAAACATGTAATCCATGTGACTTCATCTCCACCAAGGGAGAGATAATCGCCTTTTGTATCTCTACACATTTGATTAATACATAATACCTGAATAAACTATTTGTTAATATAGGCTCCTTTCTATAAAATGTAGATTCTTTCAGTTTTAACATGCAGCAGTTTTTATTGCTTCCTAGTAATTTTCTTTCAAATATTGTTTTCCATTTTCATATACATCTCTTCTAATGATAGATCACAAGTTTTTCCACTGGATTAATATCTGAATGACTTCATGTCTATTTGATATGAGAAAAACAATCATTAAATTAGATTTTTCTCCAATTATTTTCTTAATGTTAGAAATTTCTTTAAAAGTTGATGAAACCTTTCTATATGATTGAATAGATTCTTTGACAGCAAGTGTCAATTTTGTGATGAATCCATTGGCCATTTGAGTGCAAATTCTATTGTAGTTCAATTATTGTTTACTGAGCAAAAGATTCATGTTTTCTAAGGATATTTTTTTTAATTTTCTCATCATAACCCACCCAACTCACTAGCTATACAAACTGAGTTTTTAGTTAGTCTTTTATCTTCTGAAAAATATACTTGCAGTTATTGTCTTTTCAAATCTACTACCTTAACTTTTGTATTTTTCAATAATTAGCTATGGAAAATGGCAAAAGTTTGATTTGGGGCCTAATTTATTTTCATTGATTTCTATTCCAATCAAATCATTAATTGATTTGTTGGCAGCAAGATAATTGGTAAAAGTCAAATAACAATGTAAAAACATGCATGTGGCGATATTTGTTTCACTGCTATTTCCAAGTTGTAGATAATTGTAAAAAGAATATGTAGACTATTTGAGTACATTCTTATGCAAACACAAACCTCAAATTTTTACAATTTAAACTGCAACATAATGGCTACTTTCTTTCTTTTTTTAAATTATCAATCTGAATTCAAGTTTAAATTGTTCCATCTAAGTGAATTGTTATATTATAAAAAAAAAAGAACTATATACCATTGAATTATAACAAATGCTGGATAATGATTGAAAAGTGATTTTATTTAAATCTAAGTAAAATTATTTTTTCTCCAATAGCATATGAGATGAAAGATTTCAAAGTTAGAAGTTTGCATGTTCATAACATGTTTGCTAATTGAGCTACCAAGATAAATGTTGCACCATTTTTTTTTTTTTTTTTTTTTTTTTTAATGATTTGGCAAGATCTTTATGCCTGTGTTAAAAGTTTTTAGATTTATTGAAAATAAAATTTTACTTTGGGATATTTAATCTTACATTGCTATTTGAAGGCAGTTTTGGCTTTGATTTCTTTTAATTAATTAAAAAGAATTTCATGTTTCAGTCAAAGCTGGCAAAACAAATTGACAAACTCAGTGAATTGCTAAAGAAGAAAAAGAAAAAAAGAAGCAAGCAGAAAAATATTAAAAAGGACAAACGGCCAGACCATATGGTAAGTAGAATTTAATCATTTTGAATTATTAACATTAAGTGCTTTGGTTAAAATCAATTAATCACGAACATTAATCTTTGAATAATTTCTACATTTCATTCTATTAATGCCTCTTTCCGCTTATTTTTCGAGATTAAATAGAAATTTTAGACACGTAATGGATGAAAATTTATTTGTTTGTATTTATTGTCTTCATGGCACAACAGGAAACATTTACCAATGATTTATGGTTTCCCTCAAAATGCAAGATTTTTATGCATTTTGAAGCTGAAGGTTGTGTTCTGCAGTTAATGCAGGACACATTTTTGTCCCACATTTTGAGAATTGATGATTCTTTTTAAAAATTACATAAATTTTTGCTTTTTTTAAAGATGTACTCTAAGAAGACATGGACAGCTCGAATTTGTGCAAAATTTTGTCTAACCCTGTCTCTTTCACTTTCACAATTCCTATCATTTTAAAATGCCAAACTGATTTAATTCAGCTTTATTGTTCTGCAGCCCCCATGGTTGTGAACCTGTCTACGGGGTCCATGGGCTCGTATTTGGGATCCGCCTACCACCATCCCACATTTTCATTTTAGACAATACTATGTATTATTTTCTCAAAGTAGCACTAATTTTTGTTACTCTTTGTTGCACTTATTAATATGATAAATAGAATTGATTTAGTAAGTCTAAAGTTCAACTGATATTGCCATATTGCCCTAATCACCTGCTTTTCCTTGTTCTTTGTTCCAATGCTACATATCTTGATGTCTTGTTGCAAAATGATTGAGAGAGAGGGTATTGAACACTTGGGCAAACTACTGTCCCATAATTACAATATCTTTTAAGAGAGGAGCAGCATGCAGCTATTACTCTCCTGGTTAATTTTGATAATTGAATTGTATATATGAATTGAATGTTTCCTTTAACTTTTAGTGTAAGTAACCTCCTACAATCTGAAATATATTTGGCTTTAAATAATTCACAAATAGTTGATAAGCTATAAAAATCAAATCAATCAAGCAACCTCTCTGACTTTAATTACATAGAACTGGCTAGTAAGATATCTAGTGAGAAATTTCTTATTTCCTGATATCTCACCAATATGACATTAATAACATATAGGTTCCTTTCAGTGGAAATGCAAGATCTTTCACTAAACATTTTTAAACAATCCAACATGATCCTCCTAGGTATGATGATAAACTACATCTGCATCCTGGGTAAGACGATAAACTACATCCAACAGCAAGGCCTCTGATCAGGAGGTTTTGAGGAGTGTGGAACCACCTCTTAATTGTTGGTGTTCCGAGGTCCACTCTGACCCAGGGTTGTAGCACCTGTTAGGGTCCCAGCTATGGGCAAATAGTTAACACCCAAACTTGTGTAAAAATAGGTTTTAATACCAGAAATACTTTGTAATAAAAAAAGATTATTGCCAGCAATAATTTTTGAAGGAAAAATTATTATCAGCAATACTTTAAAAAAAAAGTACCAGCAATACAGTTATACATTCTTTGAAAGAAATATTACCAGCTATAGATTTCTTAAAGGAAAAATATTCCCAGAAATAGATTTTTGAAGAAAAATGTATTACCAGCAATAAAAATTTTGTCAGCATTAAATAGTCCATTGAGGTTGATATGCTGTAAAACAAACCAAACCAAACAATCCAACATGAGAACAAAAACATGTTTTAAAATTGTGATTGATGTCAGGAAATAACAAGTCTAAATCAAATTTAATGTCAATCAGGAACTTTTGATCTAAGAGGAGTTTATCTGTGTTGACCCCCACATGTACTATATTAACCTTAAGCAATACCAAAATAAACTTTGTACTTAGTATCACATCAGAACATTAAAAGAGCTAGGTGCCTTAGAGGGTTAACCTAGAAGGTGACTTCATAGCCACTAAGTACAAAATCATACCTCAAACAATATCTGGCTGCACTGACATAAACAGGAAGTCAACCCAACTAAACTTAGGATATACATGCATACAAGGCAACCAGATGACAGGAAGTTATATAAATGTTTGACTCAAAGAGAAGGAAGTGTTCCTAGCATCTTCATGAGAAGATTAAATGTTCAAAGAAAGTCCCAAAAATCCACAAACCCTCCACATGCCAGCATTAAGTGCTAACATCAAAACAAGTTTCTCATCATTTGAAGGCTAAGATCTCTGACACTTACATCCTACCAGATGTGTTATATGGTCTTCATTGTGTTAACTGGATGACAGTCATTTCAAAAGCTCTCTACATTCCAGAACACCACCATTAGATTTATGACTAACAAATGCTTCAGTGACCATGTCTCTATCAAGGAGCTACTTAACATTACCAAGCTTAAGCCAATCACATCAGTTATCAAGTCAAGACTAATTAAACTGTATAGTCGTATCAAAAAATCAACTCATGGCATGAGCAAGTTATCTAGAAGGAAAGTTAGCCAGTAACAGAAGCAAAGGTCGACAGCCAAAACAGTGGTTTGATAATGTCCACTTATGGATTGGATTTGATGTTTACTCTTTGAACTCTGCTGTTGATGATCGAACTTTGTGGAGAAGAATAGCTCATGTTGATGCACAGACTGCAACAAGCAGAGTAAGCAACTAATGATGAGTCTGGGAGGGGATAAACAATTATTTTATATATGAAAAATTTAGTCTTGTATTCTAACATAACATTACAAAATTATCCCACTCTCAAGTTAGGTTAAAGAGTCTAAAATGGTTCTCATATTAAAGTAAAAATAATTTCCTTCAGCTTTAAGTCTGTTATTCTGTATAAAACAATACTAAGGAATAACATTCCATATTATAAGTTCAGTTCCTCTAACAAATGAGTTCTGTTTTGAAGAGCAAGTTAACTATCAAATTTAGATTTTATTTTACTTGTTATTTTTTAGTGCTTGTTGTATATCTTGACTATTTTGTTAATGATAGTTAATGTCTATAGTGTTAACTATGGAAATATTCTTTAGCATTTTCTGGTAATGGCTCTTGGTGATTTTGAAGACATTTTTATGTATTCTTCTTGTGCTTGTATAAGAATCCTTCTACTTAGGTTTTTGCTAAATGTCAAAATTTGGAGTGTCAGGATTCAATACAATAACTTAAAATATTGTGGGACTGCTCGTAATTTGGCTGTTTAGAATAATCCCATGACTTTCATTGAAAGAATAAAATCCAGTAGGAAAAGACAATATTGTATTAACAAATATCATTAATAACAAGAATACAAGAAGTTGGTTGAATGTATTGAATGAGTAATGTCATTATTTTTTGTTATTAATAGAGTTCTTAGATAGAATATAAACTGTAATGTGTCTGTATGTGAGAATGGTGAAATATGGTTACATGTGTGTTTGTGTGAAGGTCAGTATGCGTACATAGTAGTAATGTGGATAAAGGATATATATAGAATTTAGTTCTTACTGTGGATGATGGTGCCATAGACTGAGACGGTTTCTTTGTAGTTTGGTCAGTGCTGCTGAGTCAAGTGTTGTTTTTGTATGTGGACGTGAATGGTGTCTTGAATATCAGCAGCTCAAGTGACATGGACCTTGGTGTCATTTGTGAGCCTTTTTGTTGGGGCTAGTGATTTTTATCCCATTTTTTCCTAAAATCTGCTCCAGAATCATATTATTTTATTTATTCCTAATTGGCCCTAAAAAGCCATGCATCCATGCAATATTTTGGTGGTATCTACCTAAATTATGATGACTAATAAAATCACCTTTCTGATTTGTATTCTAAGGTTTTGTATTGTATGGTTTAATTGGTGTGTTTACATCTTAGATGTAAGCACTTTGTGTGTTAGGCATGTTTTAATGTTTATGTAGCTATTGTTGATTGAAAATACTTCTCATCTTTAAAATTAATAAGTTTATAATTAACATAATAATTTGTTTTATTGAAATATGTTGCATATTTTATTAGATATTTTAGTAGGCAATGAGACTTGCAGTTAAGTGTAGTCAGTTTTTTTTGTGTATTTGACTACATGCAAAGGATCATTATTATAGTTTGGTAGATTTTCATTAATTGAAATTTTTGCAATTTTTCTCCCTGTCATTATCAGAGTATTAGCAAAATTTATTTTCAAAATGTATAAAATATTTTCTTAATAGGTATAAGGTCTTTGCTGTCGGTTTACTTTAAACTGGGTATTTGCCTGCCCTCAGTATTCACTTGTGGCACTTGCCTAATACAATAATATTTATGAATAACAATCCATTTATATAATGTATGATATCACAGGTAGGATTTATTAAATATATCAAAATGTTCATTTACTTTAAAGATTACATATATATCTTCAAAAATTTAAATTTAGTGCCAATTGCCATCTTCTCTTTTCATGATTCCTGTTTGTTTATACTTCCTTTGCCTCACTAAAGTCTTCTCATTCTCTTTCACTCTGAGTAACCCCTTATGTCTTAGTGTCATTATCACCTTGCTTGGCTGAAATGATTAATATATATATATATATATATATATATATATATATATATATATATATCACTTATTATTTTTAGTAGATACTCATATTTGTGTAGTTGCTTTGTTTATTAAACAGTATATTTATTTATTTTCATCTACTAGCCTGAATGTTTGAGAAATCTTATTAAAGAAAAATTTATGCTCTCCAGCAGGAATCAAAGCTACATTTTTATAGTGTGCTCTTCCTTTACAAATCTTAACAGTTTCATGATCATGCTAAAAAGATCATCTGCAACGAAAGGAAGCAATGGTTTATCACTCTGATAATTTTATCAGAAACAAACACAAAAAATCTGGAGTCTCACTGGAAATAAAATGTCATTCATATTTGACAGCACTGGAGAGAAGGACTGGGTCTGGGAACATTTTTCTTTTTTTTTTTTAAATTATTTGATAATATCTGGCCAAATGTCTAGGAGTTGTTCACATGTTTGTACATTTTCTAGCCATTTCTTATCCCCCCCCCCCAGTAATCTTCTTCCTTTACAAGGCCTGGGAGCAACTCAAGATAGAAGGTTATGCTAGGAAGCAATTTACGTGTTTAGGAGTGGAAGATAACAGTTAACCTTAGCTTTGAACAGGTTAAGATTGTAGTGATCAGGGAAACAACCTGTTGGGAGATGGTTCCACAGGTCAGAGGCTTGCGGGAAGAAACTGCCCAAGTGGAACTTACTTGTCACTAATGGAATATAGAAGGAATGTGGGTGGTTTGTGACAGAGAAGAGAGTCTGGGAAACACACACACACACATATATTTTTTTTTATTGAAATTGGAGTGGATCTGAGTAGCGAAATTAGATCAGAGCATTTTTGTTTACTGATGGGAAATCTGATCTAGGGCAGGAGTTGTACCCATTTGGAATTGGGTCATTAGAAAGACAATGGAAATGGTCGAAATAATTTTTATCGGTTAAAATTATAAATAGAACTTAGTAAGCTATGAGGAACTTTGGAATTCACATGATTTTGGTTGAAAGTAGGTAAAACCCATTATAATCTCGTGCAAAGTAGTAGGGCCAAGGGTTGATTATGACAAGCCAGGTTTATCTATACAAATGTGTAGTTAAGCTGAAAAAAAGTGGTAGTTTTTGGCTCGTCTGTCTTTGAGTGCAGTTGAGCTGGGTGGAGAGATGTCGGAGATTTGAAAGTGAGCAGAGTTGAATTGAAGGCTCAAAGAAGTACGAAAATGACATCAGAGATTGGAACAAAACGCCTACTAACATGTGCTGTTGATATAAGAACGAAGAAGTGAATTACTCCTCCAACATCTAAGACTACTACTGCTACTATTATTACTACCACTGGAAATGGAAACATTGAACAAGCCACCCCTCTCCTTTAACGAAATTATACAAAGTATTTTCTTTTGTTTTGTTGATCATCGTTCATATACGAGAGACTGGAGATAATTCTTGAAGAGAGAAGTGAGAATTTGGCCCGAGCAAGACGCATTATTCTCTCCATCTCCTTGCAGACGGAAGAGGCAGATGGAAGAGAGAGACAGTGGAGAGTCGAGTTGGAAACTCGAGAGGGAGAGGAAGTGACGTCAGAGATTGGAATGAAGCGTCCGCTAACATGTACTGTTGATATAAGTACCACTGCTTCTGCTACCACGAAGATTACTACTGCCGATGCAGAATGCAACTATAAACTTTAAGCTGTGCACAGAAATCTTTATCTCTCCATTGCAAGAGTCATATATCATTCTGAGACGATTTAACAACAAGCTAATCACAACCCACTCTCTCTGTGTCTAGAATCCAGTGTATGAGTTTTTACGTCAAGTACTTTTCTTTTCTGTAACCTGTTTCTTTTCTATACTATTCTTTTCTGCTATATAAAAGACATTAACAATTCAACCATTGAATAGTTGTTTGTCCGGCTTTCTCCAGATATATATTTTTTTTGGTGCATTCTAAATTTCTTAGCACAGACTCTACATCTTCAGTTGACCATGAATGGATGAACATCACTTCTGCTTTCTGGATCAAACCAAACACAACGTGGGCAGGAAGCAGGATTAAACCAGTGGACCGGTCGAATGATCTATGGATGCTCAGGAGACCTACAGCCACTCCCTTAATTTCGGTTAAGACCGCGTAGACACCTCAACCCAGAGAGTAAGACATCGGAGGTTGAGGGGCTGGGGCGAAAGTGTTAGAGTTTGCTACTATGTAAGTGGCATGGTGTCTTCTTGCTATGAAGGTTTGACTTGGCAGGACCAGGGAATGTAGTTCGTCCAAGCACTTTCCGTGGAAGCAGTGAGAGGCTTGCTACATTTAACCTGTTGGGGAGAGGTTGAAGGGTGGAAAATAATTCATCATCCACAAGGGCTTGGAGATGCTTTTGAAGTCTATCAAGGCTGGAAAATGTGGTCTGGTGAGCTCTCACCCAAATATGATAACAATACTCCACTTTTGGCTTGATCTGGCTCTTGTAAAGGTAAAGGATAGCAGGAGGAGTCAGGTACTTACTAGAGCAGTACATGAAGCCGATCATTTTACCTGCATCTTTAGCAATGGATTGTATGTATGAGTTCCAGTTGAGATCCGGTATGAGTTTGAGGCCCAACAGTCTTTAAGGCATGATGCTTCCCTGAGAGGACCTCTGTTTATATTTAGTGAAATAGGATATAAAAAAGAAAAATTAAAAATTTTGAAAATGCAACGATGATGGTCAGTCAGTGAATTTGATACATGCTAGCCAGAAGGAAAGCAAAGCAATTTCTTAAGGCCTTTCTCTTAAAATGTGTGACCTATTATTTCTAAACCATAGTTTTGGAGAAAATGTTTTTAATACATTTTTTGCATATTAAAAAATATTTTTAAAATATTGTGTTGCAGATTATAATAAACTTTCAAATTTATGATCTGTAAAAATAGATCTTTTTAATAACAGCATTTCCAAAAATACAGAGATTCAAATTTAATTTTAAAATATTTAACAAATTTATCACATTTTGTATTTAAAATTGTAAAAAAAATGAAACAATTCTTGCAAAAATTCATTTTTCATTGATAAAATATTTTGGCTTTAGACAATAGTATCTTTAATATATACCTCTATCTATAAAAGGCAGGATGTGTGTGTGTGTGTGTGTGTGTGTGTGTGTGTGTGTGTGTGTGTGTGTGTGTGTAACGAATGCACGGCCGCAATTTTCAACGGATTTGCACCAAAATTTACATGCACCTGCTCCAAGTTAGTGGGAAGGCCAAGACCGACTTTGCATTTCCCAACTCTCATCGATAGTGGAAATAATTGATTTTTTCATGCTTCTACGGCAGTTTTCATGTAGTTTGCGGCCATTTTCTATTGGTCAGAGTGAGAGCCTATAGCTGGCTGCCACGAATAGGCAGGAAAATTCTATTGGCCAGCGTGAGAGCCAACAGCTGACTAACACAAATGTTAACTAGCATGCTAGCATGCAAAAAATCAATAGCTGCATTCGTCACAAGTGGGAAAAATTTAAATCTGCATGGCACTTTACTCCAATTGGCTCATTTGCTTGCTTAAACTCAACGTTGATTCTGATTCCGCAGAACTGGGTTGGGTGTGAAAAAGTATTTGTTGTTAACATTCTTTTTTCATTTGGTTTTTCCAGTTATGAGTCCTTTTTTAAAGCTGATCATTTTGTTTAGTTCTTTTTTTGTAACAGATTTAATGTTTAGTATAGAGCTTAGAAAAAATTCACAGTGTGAGATAGGCAAGAAGTAAGGCATGTAGCAACATCAGCATGGCAAAGGGCACTCCTTTGAAGGCAAGGAAGAGCAAAAATATTTAAAGTCAAGTGATAGCGATTGCTGTATGAGTCGTATGATTTTTTAATCAAGCACGGGCAAAGCCGGGCCATGCTGCTAGTTATTCCTAAAAGACATTAAAAGCTTTTTTAATTAAATGTCTTAGTTTTATTGGGTTTTGTATTTTCAGTTCAGAGCTGAATTTTGGATAACATCATGTCAAAATTTACTAAAAAAATTGATGATTTATATTCCTCAGTCTTCTGTTTTTAACTAATATAATCACAAAATTACACAGAAGTCAATTTTTTCGAGTTTTCATAGGGTGGGAGTAACAGATGTGAAAAAAATTATTTTTACCGTAACTTTCTAAAAAAAAAAATAATTTCTAAAATGATTCCATTTATTTGTGAATATGTTCTGAAAGTTTCACTAAAATCCAACAAGTATATGATTTTTGCAAGAATTTCCAAATTAATGTGGTTTTCAACTAAAAATAGGTGCTAAAAATCTGATGGTAAATACTACATGACCTCTGACATGGAAAGACCAAGATTTTCAACCAAAATTTTGAATGTGCTAGAAAGAATGAAAAAAAAAATACTTTGATCTTTCCTTTTAATAACATAAAGATTTTGGTGATAAAACATTTTTTTTATTAAGTTTGGGGCCATCTTTCATCATGCTATGCTGTTTTTTGGCAAATTATTGAAGATACATTTTCAAGCCATAGAAAAGGTCCTGCCAATTTTCCAGGACTTTTCTAGTTTTCCATGTCCAAACACTGCATGTGTGTGTGTGTGTATATATATATATATATATATATATATATATATATATATGATTAAAATTGAGAATAGGAAAAACAAACAACAAACTTAGATTTTGCCAATGCATTTCATCAATCTGATTTTATCAAAGAAAGTGATGTTATTGTGTTGTTAGTTATTCGAAAATTCAAAAGTTTTATAAGATGTTCATAAATATTCATCAGGTTAAATTATGTCACTTAGCATGCTTGAAAATTTAAAAATGCAAAAATCAAGAACCATCAAGTTCAGTAAATATTAAAAGAAACTGAGGGGGAAGATTTTCCTCATCATCAAGATAATTTCAAACTAAAGTTTTTGTGTATAATGTTCCACCTGAACCCTGGTAGCCACGCTCTCATTTCTGAAAGC
>OZ038478.1:134810796-134818296 GCA_964036315.1 Acanthosepion esculentum
AAAAATAACTACTGATAACATTATTGGAATATTCTATAATATTCCACTAGAATACTGTGGAGTATTAAAGCAATTTGAAAGTTTTAAAACCTGAAATTTACATTTTACGAATAGCTTTCTCACCTATTAAAATGGATAAGTGGGATTTATTTCTATTAAACCAAAAATTTTTGTTTTCTATGTATATTTAGTTATTATGCAATATATATATATATATATATATATATATATATATATACACTTATTTTTTTGTTTTTCTTATGTTTGTTCCTTTTCTCCATTATTTTTCTTTCCTATTTTGTTCTTTTCTTTATCTAATTTTTTCTTTCTCTCTCAGTTTTTTTCATGCTCTCCTCTTCTTTTTCATTTTACTGTTTTTTCACTTTTAGCACTAGTTCTGACAGCAGGTACTGTGAGGTCAGGATACATTACACATAAAGGGGCATAGAGAACAGATCATGTTATCTTCCCATAGTAAATACTGACTTTTTGTATTGGATTGCTCATCTCTGATTGACATAATGATAATTGCCTGCTTACTTGGCATAAGCTCAAGTGGTGTGGAAGAGAACCATATGCTATTTTGTCATTCACTGTAGTTGTGGGAAAATCAACCAAAAACTCAGTTAATCATTTGGATTTCAGGAAGATTTTTGTTTTTTTCTGTCCTGTGTATTATTTTAAATTTGAATAGTCAATAAGTGAATGCATTTTTGTACATTTCAAAAGCAATTGAAATTTATAGCAGAAAGTATCATAGAAAATGTCTAGCTGATTACTGCTCTTTTTTTAGTCATCTTTCATTGCAATATAAGTCTCTTTATTAAGAAAATTCTCAAAGTAAAATATGCTTTTCTAAAACTTTATTTGATGAATATTAGCTGATTTAAAGTATAATAATTCTGATTTGAAACAAATATTATTTACTTTAAATTTAAAATAATACAGAAAAGCATTTTTAAACTAACTCTCGCCGTGTTTGTAACAGACAGTAGCCATGTTTATGTTTGATGAGTGATAGCAATATGATGACAGATTGCTTCTTGTTCTATGGAGACTTTATCTGTAAAACATAAATTAAGAAAATGAGGTGAGCATCTAATTAATATAATTTTTAAGTACCCAGTAATCTTAAAAATTTTGGAAAATATTCTCCATAATCTAATTTTAGGAATGTTGACTTTAAATTTACTATTGTCATCACTCTTATTTTCTAGTAATGTTGCATATGAGCACCCATACTTATGAAAGTTGGTACATTTATATACATAAAAAAAATCAAAATTCTTTTAAAAATCTTTGTATTTAAAGACTGGTATTAAGCTTTACCATTTATGATTAGTAAATATAGTTTTCACATAATAATAACATATTCTAAAAGGCTCAAATTATTACAGAATTTTAAGATTTAAAACTCAGTAAATTTTACTAATTAAAATTTTTTTAAAAATGCAAACAATTCTTGTGAAAATTATTTATTCATTGAAAAAATTGTTTTTCTGAAGACAATAGTGTCTTTAATATGTCTCATTTATAAAAGCAATTAAAAGTCTCTCCTCACTCTTGTCAAGCTTCGCAATACTGCTCTCTTGGTAACGCTGACCATTCCGTGGTAGCTATTGATATTTCGTTCCAATCCTCTATTAAACAGGACCCCCCACCACCACCACAAGACCTTTTTCCATTACTAGGATTGGGACTCACTCCATGATTTTCTCTGTGATGCCCCTTCGACTGACATGTTTAAACTTTCTTTCATCCCTTCTCGGAAATACCAGGTTAAACCTCAGTCCTCTCCATGGTTCACACCAGCATGCTCGGCCGCTATAGCACACAGGAATAACTATTTTCAGCTATACCAGTGTGATGACTTGTCACAACAGGTACCTATTCATTGCTGTTTGCAATAAATGTAAGTAAGTCCTTGAAGGAGCAAAGTCCCTGTTTGCCAAGAGAGGCACTGCATAGCTTCTAACAACTTTGGCTCTTGTAATTACTGGCAGCTCTGTAATAGGGCATTAAATAAGTGTAAGGTCTCTAATTCTCCCCTATTCAATCAGAATGAGGTGTTATCATCCTCTGTTGATAATGCTGAATGCTGTGCCCATAAATTCTCCTCAAACTCTACTCTTGACTCATCTGGAATATCCCTGCTTAACTTCCCTCCTATAACTGAGTCTCTGTTGAGTGATATGCATGAAACCCCTCTCATGATTTCTGCTAACATCTCTAACCTAGATCCCTAGAAAGCATGTGAACTTGATGGTATCCCTGTAATAGTCATTAAGAAGTGTGCTCCTGAACTAGCTCTTGTTCTCTCTAATCTGTATAATAAATGCCTCACTGCCACCTACTTTCCTGCCTGTTGGAAGTCATCTGTTATTTCAGTTTTTAAGAACTCTGGTGAGCTGTCTGACCCTTTCAGCTATTGGCCTATTAGCCTTCTACCTCTTTTTGGAAAACTCCTAGTTAATCAATGCTGAATTGGTTCATCATCTCTCATCACAAGGCCTTTTCTCAGACAAGCAATATGGCTTTCGTTTCTCCAGGTCAACTGCTGATGTATGGACAATATTTGTGGAAAGAGTTTATCATGCTCTAGATAAAAATGGTGAAGTCCGAGCTGCTGGTGTTGGTGTTGTTTGTTGCTTTGCTGGTTGATAATTTTGAAGATGTTACTAATTTGGTTGCAGTTTTGGTTTTGCCATACTTCTTTTTCTTGTGTATTATTCTTCAGGACCTTCGGACTCTTTATATTCACTCTCTGATTGGGTCTCTGATTCAGTTTCTGACTCAGAAGTTGTTACTGTTCTTGAAATTCTCTCCAAGGTCACTTTTCTTCTTTTGGATAGATGAATAGTTTCAGAACTTGCAGTTTTTCCAGTTGTATATCCAACATGTCCTTTGCTTTCAATCTGAAGCTTATATAACCATCTGTCATCACTACACAGCTATTCAGTATTTTTTATGTCAAAAATTTAATTCACTGGATCATACTTTTCTTGTTTCAGACATTCATTGTAGGTGTTCAACACTTGATGCAGTTTTGCTTGTATGACTTGAGTTGATAAATTTGCCAAATTTAATTTCTTTTGCCATAAACTTGTTACTTCTTTAATGATTGCCTTTATACATTCTTTCCTTTCTTTTGATGGATGCCCCAAGGAACAGATAATGACCAACAATTTGGATTTTGTTTTCCAGTGATTGTTCTTCTAGTGGAATGGTTCTTCTTTTCTTATGAGTCTTGAAATCTTATGAGATTCTTCATTCAGATCTTGTTTCTTTCAGTGGTAGAAGCACTTTTTTATGAGACGTTACAGTTAAAAATGAATACTTGGAGATATTTCAGCAAATCAGTGTTCCTCAATCAGGAAGCTTATATAATGAAACAAAAAAATATTTGATAACAAACACAACACATTTTTACCATTCACCTTATCTAAATGACAACCCAACCAATGCTCACATTTATATAGTCCCACAAAATGCAAATCATAAATTTCTATAAAGTTCTAGAAAGCTCCATAAAGTTTTTATCACCATCATTCGACCTCCCTGTGGTTGGTTGGAACTTCATTTCCACACTGCTCTGTCCTGCATTGCCATCCCCAGATCTCCAATGTCCAACCCTAAGTCCTGAACCATGGTGTCAGGGAAAATCAACTTTCGTGAGAAGACACCTCCCAAAGGATGCCATAGAAGTAAAGATGAGACAACCTCCCCATCTGCTCACTGGCAGTGGCTATCAATCTTTTAACACTTTCGTTTGAGCTTATGAGAGATTGATCTCAGTTCTCTGTAAATTGTGTTAAGCATTGCATGGCATCTCCAACTGATGTTCTTGATTTTCTTAGCAGATTTATATATGTTCCATCCAATCATCTTTTAAGATGAACAGATAATATCTGAGTTTGTGATCCATACAGTAGGACTAGTTCAATCAGTGTTCAAAACTTTTAAAGAGGATGGAAGGTTCGAACACCAAATCTTGTGAGGTTTGTTACATGTATCCCATGCAAGAGCTTTGCGAATGTTGAAGTCTTTTTTGGGGAATCTATGATGTAAGAACCAAGATATTTGAGGTCCTCACTTTTGGATGTATTATTGAGTGACTTCAACTCAGATGGTTCAGGGGAGGTTGTGAGATATATATATATATATATATATATATATATATATATATATATATATATATATATATATATATATATATGATACATTGCAATAGAGACCTACCTGGTTTGTTGCTTGCTAAAGTTCTAAAAGATTACAGAAAGTCATAGTACTACTATACTTATATATGATTTTAGAAGTTTTGTGTTGGAGTGACATTTTAAAAAATAAACTGAATGAAACCTTTCTTTTTTTTATTTTGAACAAAAGTTCATCAAATTATGATACAAGAAATCAATTGTTTTACAAAAAGTCAACCCTAATAGACATATACAAAAAACTGTATTTTCATGATTGACATTGTCACATATGAACATAGGTATACAAGTATTCTTACATTAAAAATATATGCAATGTAGAATATATTTTTTAATTTTACCAGCTGATTATTGATGAGGGGCGGGATAATAGGCAAGGGTATGTGATATTAAATTGACCCTGGGAGAGAAAGGATTTCTTAATAGATCTGACCTTTCTTGTCCCTCCCTACTTATGCACTTATCCTTTCTTCTGCAAATCAACCTTTTCATTCTCATGGGAATAACTAAAAACTATTGGGTATTAAGGATAAAGGAGAGGTACATTTTGCATTTCAGAGAGAAAGGATTTTTATTTCTTTTGTAGTTTTTAAAAATTACTTTTATATAAGGGAAGAGTAAGCAGTGCATTTCTGAGAGTGTATGATTTTTTTATTTGTATTTATATAGTTTTTGATGCTTTTATGTAAGGGAAGGGTAAGCTGTGCACTTCTGAGGGTAAAAAGGATTTTTTTCTTGCAATCACAATGAAGTAGATGAGAACTATACAAATAAAAACATGATTCCTGTGTTGTTAGTGTTACATGATCATTCAGAAAACAGTGATATCAAACATTGACACTATAATAAAATGTAATCAACCTTCCTGAATTGACTTCCCATCTAGTTGTAAAAATGGCTGTCTGTTATGAATCTGACATTTCAGCATCAATCATAACTGTGAGAAATATTTTTATTTATTCATAGTAATTGCTTCATTTTTTTCTACCCCTGGTGATAATTCTGTTATGTTTTCTTTTTAGCACAGATTAAGTATTGATATTGTTGTCAGTTTTATATTTATACCAAATAATTCTTGTTTATATCTTCTCCAGCAGACTACAGAATAAGAAACCTGTTAGATTTGTATAAGAATTGTTCATTAAAAATGTTTTTCTTTTTTAATGTACTTTCTTTTTGGTTAAATAATAATTGCCTTCATATATTAATGTAAATTTCAATATATTGCTCTTTTTTAAATCAAAATAAAGCCATTTTAAAAATCCTGAAAGTCCTTAAACAAAAATATTCTCTGGCAAATTCTCATGAAAATTGTCAGATAATAATGATAATATTTGCATACTGGCTTTTATAGATAAGAACTACAAATAAAAATGTAGACTTTTATATTTTATCAATAACAACTAATCCTGTAAAGCTTAACAAATGAAAATATTAAATTTTATTAAAATTTCAACAAATTTGCTATTCTCTTTATTTTCTAATATCCTACTCTTAAGAATTTTGACATGCCACCCAACTTTTCATTGTTAATGTAAAATGAATTGAAACAGTAGCAGCAGCAGCAGCTCTTGAATATGAAAACATGTAAACCCTAAAGTAACTCACTCTCTCTCTGGGTTTTTACTCTTTTGAATGGGTGTCATGAACTTTCCAAGCTGAAGCTAAAAGGGCTGTAAACAACACACACAAAATAAGTTCCCACTATAACATATTAATGAACATTTCATTCTGTATACAATTTACATCTAATAAAAGAAACTCTTGTTATAAACTTTACTTTTGTTAATTTGTCATGTTATCTTGCATTGCAAATCAGTTGGTCTGTTATTTTATGCATGTACTCTTTTTCACCTCAATCTACTACAAAATGTTCCCATATGAAACCTTACACATTTAATTATTGAAGAAGCTAATCACAAGTCAAACACATATACTCACTAAAAATAGTGTTCAGCATCATCATAGCCATGTTTTCTTGAAGCAGGACTGCAATTAATCTCATACAAAGCAAGGCATGTTATCCCTCATAGGGGATTTCAATTTATTTCAACTTAGTTGATGCCCAATTCAGGCACTCACAGTAGTCCAAGTACACTGAGTGTTTTTTATCAAGACATGATCTCTAGGAAGGTTGCCATTCAAAGCTTGAGACCCCATCCTTGCCTTATATACATGTTGGGCATTGTCTGCTAGAAAAAGCTCATTTGCTCTTTGACAGGTCTTCTTTTTCATCCTGTGAGATGAGTTGCCACCCTCCTAACCTGCAAAAAAGCTAGTGGGGGGAGTTGGTTTATATGCCCATCATTTAGTATTAAGAAATATCAGACTTAAAAAAGTCCATTCAAAAATTACTATTATTTTAAGTTTTTTGGGTACAACATTGATGCTAGCAGGATTCATCAAAGTTCTGAGAGATGTGCATTGCTTAAATAAGTAAATTCCCACCAATAAATCGCAATAATGCTCATTATTTTAGGGGTTCTTTGCTTTTTTTCTTTCAAAACTTTTTAAATTCCTGCTCAAACATTAAAAGCTATTCTTCTAATGTTAACAGAAGTTTTACCGAAAATAATATTTCTTTGCATTATATCTATTTGAGAATTATTTTTATAGATTATATTAATAATTTTCTTTATTTTACAGAAACCACCTCACCTGAAGATAAAAACCATCAACTAATCTCTGGAAATGAATAAATGAGTGTTTATGATTTTTTAATAAAGCCAGCAAAACCATTTATTTTATACGATACAGTCTTTAAAACAATTTTGTCCTCATCTGTTTTGTTTTTATTAACCCATTCCCTAAGAAACATTTTTTATTAATCTGGTTCATCAGCATGAGTGATTTGTCAGGAAGGAGACCATGATATTATTGGACTGGTGAAAAGCCTACCACAGGTTGTCCCAAAACTTGAGTGAAATTGGGTAGATGGAACACTTGGGGGTCATTGATAGCTGTGCTAGCATGAAGTCACAGTCATTGTGGCTGAGGGCTTTAATGTGTGGGCCTAGTCCAAATTGTTGACCACAGTAGATAACATGCTCTTTCTGAGAAACTATGACTAATGTCTGGTCAGCATAGTTGCAGTATAAACCACAGGTGGGCTCTGTGGGTTTAGATTTGCCTGAGCAAGTGACTGCAATAGGGATTGGCTATCCACCCTAGTAGATGGATATACTCGAATGCAAGTGGCCAGATATGTATGTGTGTATATATATATATATATATATATATATATATACAAGGTAACCAAAAAAGTTCCGTCCGTTTTTAAAGGAAA